>ML851435.1:24546-46985 GCA_009831015.1 Picea engelmannii
TCTGGTTGCAACCAGATGGAAGCTACAACTCCCTATGTTCAAGCACCCACTTGAACTTCTGAGGAAAACAGTCCTCCCGAGCACCTCCCAACCTCCCTCAAATAGAAATCTTTGATACTAAACCTCATTACAGTGAAATGAAGTTATTCAATGGCTTACCAATCTTGTCGTTGTTTTGTTACACTGCTCTGCCCTGACTGCATCGGTGTCTTCTGCACACCCCTTGCACTTTCTGTTCTTCTCCATTTTATGCTCTCTGCACCATATCCTTTCAATGCAACATTCATCTACTGTGCATTTTCTGCTCCTGCGCTCTGTATCCTTGTATACCCCTGAAATTCTCCTCCACAGGGACAACGACGACTCCCTCCGCAACAACAACCCTTCTCTTCTCTGTACCGTGTATATATATCTTCTGTGCCCCTCGTGCATGCAATGTGCGCCATTCCTCTACATTCTCACACCACGCCGATGTCCTCCACCTCTCGAGTGCTCTGCCTGATCATCATGGTAACTCTTCAGCTTCTCTGGCGGTTTTTCCCACGCGTTCAACATTACTGGGGGTTATGCTGAGATTCCTCAGCCTCTCTGTCAGTTGAGACTCTTCGTCTTCTCTGTAGCAGTCAAGCTCATGCTTTCTGTTTCAGTTACAAGCTCTTTTTCCTCCAGAACAGAACCTTTCACATTCTGTCTCATTTTGTTTTATTCACACCCCCATGGCGGTTCCACTTCCCATTTCCTTAGGCAAAAGGAAGACCCCTGTCCAAGCAAATGAAAGGCCAACAAAAACGCTAATTGATTTGCAATCATGAGTCCGTTTTCCTAAAAGAATACAAACTCAGTAGTTAACTGTGAGAGAGAACAGTAACCCTCCGATCAATACTTGATCCAACAGTTCAGATCCAATCGAGATTTCGTATATCGCGATTTCGGCACTCTTGGCGTTCATAGTTTTAGTCACTTACAAATCCTGATCCCCGAAACTCTGATGTGGAGCTTATCCGGATTGACTCCTTCTCTTCCCATGACCAAGGGCTGTGACCAAAACCTTATGTCTCTCCATATTGTGATTCGCGAAACTCTGACACGGAGTTGAACCAACGGTCCATATCTGAACTTGTTTCAACGACCATGATTGGATCGTGATATCGCACATTGAGAAATCAGGATTCTTGTTGTATTGAGTTCTTTCCATTTTGAATTCGCGATCCCCAAAACTCCGATATGGAGTTACATCTACGGTCCTGATCATTTCTGGATTTGACGGTCTAGATTCACTCGCGATTTCGCATATCGCAAAATCGGGATTCTCGTTGCATTGTGTTCTTTGCCTCATGAATTCACGATCCCCGAAACTCTGATACAGACTTGAATCAACGTTCCAGATACGATATTTATTCAGTGGCTTCGATTAAATCGTGAAATTTCTCATCGCGAAATCGACATTCCTGATGTCAAGTGACTTTGTCATTTCAAAGTCCCGATCCCCGACACCTCTCCATTGACTGGAATCAACGATTCAGATTTAACCTTAATTTGACGGCTCAGATTACATCGCGATATCGCATATTGCGAAATCGACATTCCTGATTTCAAGTGACTTTGTCATTTCAAAGTCCCGATCCCCGATACTCTGCTGACGTCACACGTGGTTTGACACGTGTTAAATACTGCCATGTGTCACTCTGATTCATGACTTACATGTGCATGAAGTGTCGAATCTACTTGACACCTATCATTACCTAGTTGTGCCATGTGTCCCTAGATGACGTGGTCTGCTGTCGTGAGTTGGATCGACGGTCTAGATCACATGTTGATCTGACGGTTCAGGTTCAGTCGGGATTTCTTTCATCGCAATTTCGGGGTTTCTGTTGTAATTGTTCATCGGACTCGTGAAACTCTGATTCTCGATTCTCCAATGAAGAAAATCAACGGTCCAGATCTCATTCTTGCTTTAACAGCTGCAATTAAATCACGAAATCGCATATCGCGATTTCGAGGTTCTTGTTGTCAAGTGAATTGGATATTTCAAAGTCCCGATCCCCGATTCTCCGATGAAGCCTCCTGTCGAGCTTCTCCTGGTGGCGCCCGATCGCTGCCATGCGTCCTTCCAAATGGACGGTCCCAATTATGTCGGGATTTCGAGACTTTCAAAGTCCCGGTTCTCACGACCTTGAGAACTCCGATCTCGCGATGGCTGATATCCCGATGACAACTCCTCGTGTCGGGACTTCTCTTCTTGCTCCCGAGGTTTATCTCCCTCGCAGCTTCTGCAGATCTGACGGCTGTCGTTCTGTCGAGATTTCACCTTGGCTTTTCTCGATGGTAAACCTCGTGCAGCTCCTGTCCGATCTGATGGCTAATGAGATTTCTGAATGAGATCCAACGGTTGTGGATCTCTGTCTTCCTTCTCTTATGCGAACTCCTATATCTTGAGCTTTGCTACGCACATGCTCCTCGACGTTGTTCCTCCTGAGCTTTTACTTCCGAATCTGCCTCTGCAGAGTCTTCACATGCACACTCTGATCCTGCCATCTTCACTGTTGTACTTAAGCCATCATCACTACTGTACTTGCCATCAATGACAAGTCTACGCTGCCTGTAAAACATGCCAACAATCCTTTATACATTCTTCCTGTACCCATGCCATCTTCATTGCTGTACTTTCCATCAATGACAAGCATATGTTACCTATTAAACATTTCCAACAATAAGAGATTGTGGATATGTGCATTTGACCTATTTTTGGAAGGTGAAGAAGGAGGATCTAGTGCTTAGTGCGCAAATATCCTGTCTTGTGCAAAGTTTGACTCTGTGGATTAGTGCACAAGAGTGACTGGATGTAAGATTTTGGCGAATAATAAATAGGCAAAGCGGTTTGTGGACGTAGCCCCACCCCGGGGTGAACCACGTATATATGGTGTCTCATGGTTTGCTTTGTGCAGTGTTATTTCTTTTATGCATTTGCTTAGTGCTTTGATTATGATGTGTAATGAATAGATATTTTGTTGCTTAAGTATTTTACTTATGTAAAAGAGTAAATGAATGCTAGATCTAACTCACAGTGCTAAGTGCTAAGTGTTCAGGGTGCATAATCACTTGTTGTTACTGCACTTATCTATCTTTGATTATGCTCTGCGATGTTAATGAGGTTAATAAACTAATGCATGTTCACTTCCTAAGTGTTAACATAATATTATGCAAAGTGCTCCTATCACAAATCTGTGTCCCAGTCTGGTTACAGACACCAGCGTCCTGTAACCCCCCTTGCTTCTACCTCGGCTGAGACCTCGCCTGCTTTGCAGGTGTTGCCGAAAGGGCTTATAGTCGGTTTTTTTTTGGTGCACTGTTAAGCGTTGAACCCTGGGTTTGCCCCTGTGCCAACAAATGGTTCCGTTGTCGAGACCTAAAACTGTGATTACTGGGAACTGAAGTAAAGAAAAAGAAAAGCTCTGTGTGTAGGTCTGCTGCTGAAGTGCGCAATACTCTACTTGACTTGTGAATCTTTGTGCCAAGAAAGTAAGTTGTTTTGAAGAAAAGAGGTAATATTCTAATAAAGGCAAGCTTTGTTCTTTGGTAAGAGAAAGATATGTGATTTTTTTTTTGTTTTGAAAGCATTAATTTAAGTATGTTTAATAGATTCCGTCCTAGTTTGAAGGCTACGACGCAGTTGGAAGAAAGAGTTGATTTGAGAACATTTAATGGAAATAAAGAAAGATATGTTATTCCTATGCATAAAAGAGTTTTTGGACTGATAAGTGGATGCAGGAACCTAGAAAGAATTTTTGCAGACTGCAGGTCCAACACTATGATCCTAGGGGAAGTGCGCAGTACAGAAATGAGTGGGTAACATTTAAGAGAAAAAAGGGGATTGAATTTGTGTTATAATTACAAAAGGCTGGGACATGTTGCTAAGGAATGCCCTAGGGTAGGCCCTATTTGTCTTTGTTGTAAGGTTGTTGGTCATGAGGTTGAGGATTGTCCAAGGATTATTGCTAAAGTTGAAGGGAGGGATATTAGACAAGAAAATTATCAAAAGAGTCAAGAGACTAAGGGTATGTTAGAAGATCATAAAAAGAAAAGGTCAGAGGAAGTTTAGACTATGTTATTGCAGTTCGAAAAAACGATGGATGTTCATAAAGATGTCAGTTTGCCAGAAAGTCTAAGAGAAAAACAATGCATAAGTGCAAGAATAGAAGACTTCGACATAGACTGTATAGTCTTGGATGAAGAAACACAAGTGAATATTATAACAGAAGAAACTTGGGAAGTTTTGGGAAAGCCTACCATGGTACCTTCTTTAGGAAGGATAGGCTTATTTAAGGGAAATATGATAACTTTATGTGGAAGAGTAACTATTGTACCTATTATTGTTCATGGAACATCGATTGAAGAAGAATTTGAAGTCATTAGGTTTGTTGAGGACAACGCCCCTTTCCCACTTTTGTTAGGTAAGACTGGGATAGAGAAGGATCAGATCAGAAGGAAAGCAGAGGAAGAAGCTACATAAAAGAAAAATCAATAATTAAGGGATTTCATAGCAAGGAAAATAGACCAACTAAGAGAAGAACGAGAGGATAAGTTGAAGCAATAGAGAAAAGTAACAACGCAGGAGGGACAGAAAGCAAAAGAATTAGCTATCAAGGTTGAAAGAATGAAAGAAGGCTTGAAGGACCTATATATCCAAGAGAGAAGTGTGCCCACTCAGGAAGTGTTAAGAAAAGGGATATTAACTTCAAAAATTCTGAGGGTACCTCAACAGTGGGAAGCCACTACGCTAGGGGAAGATAAGAATAAAAATGGAAAGAAGATTCCAAAAACAGTTAAAGAGACTCAGATAACAGGATAGAAGGCAAGGAAGCTCAGTAAAAATAAAGATAAGTTGGAAAAGCTACAAGAAGTTAAGGAAACCAGATGAAATACTTTGTAGACCGAAACCTCGCAGGAGGTAGGTTTGCAGGGTTTGAACCTCACTGGAACAATAGGTCCACGCAGATTTGGACTTCACCCTGACGAAGTTATATGACCGTTGGAGGCACCCCGACCGTTATAAGGACACCCCAGAATGATTAGGAAACACATTTAAGGGATTATGGACTCTTTTGGACGTTGAGACCACGCCATAACGACTAGATTGACATTAATGGAAGCATTTCCTTTCCATTGGAAGATCCGTTATGACCGCCTCGCTTATCTAACCTGTTGATCATGGTGTTGAGACCACTTTTTTCTACCTGTGATTGACTGAGCTAAATCGAGAATTGTCCAAATGTCAAACTGTGCTACCTGTCGTTATCTGAAAGTATACCTCGCCTGTCTGTTTGTCTATCTGCTATCTATTAAAAGCTACAATATCGGGCGAACCCAGCGACTTGGAGAAGTCTGTCGAGGAAGTTCTTAGGAAGCTCATGGCCGACAAACCTATAACTGAAGGTATTCAGGTGTCATTGACTAGGGGACTACAGGCTTCCCCTTCGACCGAATGTCGCTCCACCCACATCAACCCCGTAGCTAAACAAAGAAGCAAGCACCGCGGTGATCTGGATAATGCAAAGCAGATCCCGTCAATCCTGCCTGAGTATATTCCACCTCTGGTCGGTGCTGTTAACCACGACAATATCCCCCATGATTTCGAGTACTCTATGTTTACTATGTACATTCCGAAAGGAATTCGCATAGTAGGGAGTCAGTTAGGGAAGATCCTGTTGTTAAAGCACAATGACTTCAACTTAGGAGACCAAAAGAATTACACCACGCTAGCTCCTACCCGTTACTTAATGAAGACAACCGGAAAGAAACCTCACCTCGTCTCGTAGCCATGGATTAAGGGGTTGGCGCAGTCAACCGTATTGAACGTAATGAAGATTCCACATTTTGGCTGCCACCAGGAGGTTAACGCTTGTGTTAAACTCCTTCTGTCGTGCTATCATGGCGGATATATATGGCTTGACAGAATAATTATTGTGGATCTGGCACTGATCCACCAGATCACAGGTTTAAGTTTGAAGGGTCTCGATCCATAACAATTATACCCAGGGAAGAGCTCAGACCGATCTTTAGCACAACGCATCAAAGAAGCCTATGGAGAGGTAGAAAAGGGGAAGCGAGGTTACAAGGTAGCCTCCATACAGGATGGCACAGTGTGCTTGGCTTGTCAACTCTTAGATGGAAATCTAGTGAGGAAGAACCGCCCCACACAGGTCACCAGGTTTGTGGTGGACCTCATAGGAAAGTGTGTGGAGGGCCTACAGATGAACTGGGCAATCTACCTCGTTAACGAGTTAGAGAAAGATTGTCGCGAAGCCCAATAGTTAGGATATGAGTTTCACTACAGTTGGTTGATCATCTTGATCACATTTATGGCTTGGCATATGCCTAAAAAAGATACCTTCCCAGAGATTGAACCAACGGAGCCCTTGTCCACTTAGTTTTCCACCTTATGGTATACCAATGACACGACGAAGAAGTGGTAGTCTAATTTTGTGTTTCACAGATTTTATTAGCAGTTGAAAGTCACCATTGAATCGTTCCCCCATATGACACCACATACCTTGCATCAATACCGACCCATAAAGAAGTTTCGCGCTGATCCCCACTTCATTTACATCACCGCGTTGTTATCGGATAAATCTGTAGGTGTGGACACTAACAGATCTCCCTAGATCCACCTGGATCTAGAACAAAACAGGAGAGGACACGACTCTTTCCCTAAGTTGCGATCATTGAAACTACTACTAAGAAGGAATGAGTGACATACCTTTATATCGCTTCATTAGGTCTCTGTTGTTCTCGCTTCACTCCAGTGCTCTTGTGAAATCAGGTCCAAGACAACACAAACCAACCAAAGTGAAGATAACAAAGTATATTTAGTGTCAACCTATGCATATGATCAAGGAGTTACGCAATAAAATAAGAGTGATTTTATGGGAAAGGGACATGCCACTGTATTATATTAAATGGAAGTAGAAGATACACCCATATTGCCTTGATGTCGCAAGCTTCCTTTCAGTGACCCTTGGTTCCAACACACACACTTGCTCTACACTTGCATGAAGAAGATCCAATACAACTTGATAGACCAAATAGAGTCTTCAAGCTTCTATCCAAGTAGGGTTCTTCACACAATTCTTTCACCAATTCTTCATTCAATATTGCTTAACCTTTTCCATGAGAAACCTATCAATATATAGGAGAAGGAGGGATGGTTACATGGATGAAGATGATCCCACCAAATCTGAGAAGTCAGTAGGATTCCAACCATGTGAATGCCAACTCATTTTCTAGAATATTCCCTTCTAGAACCTTCGTGACCTCTTCTCTTCTTCAAGCTTAAAAACAGGTTTGCACCCTACCTATAGAGCAGACTGTGAATAGTTCACACCCTAAGTGTGGGTGGCCTGTGAGAATGAGGGATTTTTGCACCGTGTAGCATAGGTAGCCTATGAACTCATCTTAAAAATGTGTTTTTTGGAAGAAGACAACAATCACTTTTCTCAGGCAAAAAGTCCTTGTGGGAGCCTGAATACATCACTTGTAGAGACATCACCAGAGTGACCAAAATCATGTGTAACACTTGTGAATAGATGAGCACTAGGAATAATTGCAATCATACTATAAGCTTACAGATGAAGATATGGACCAGATTATAAAGGAATGACCAAAATAATTTCTTGTACCTTTCGTCGATTTAGAGTTATCTGACACTAATACTATAGGAAGCTCGATGGTTACACAAGCTGAACATGTCTGACAATCTAATGGGATGAAGAAGTAGAAGGAACACAAAAAGTAGGTTGAATTCCAGGACATTGAAAGTGACGAAGAGGACGAAGTGGAAAACTCTGAAGATAATGGGTCTGGCTCCCCAAGAGGAGGAGAAGATGAAGCAGAAGGACAGGGACGAGGAGATGAAGGAGAAGAAGATTAAGGAGGAGATGAAGCTACAGTTGACCTCCCTCCATCACCAGTTAGAAGAGATAGAACCCCACCACCTAAAGATCCCCCTATTGGGACAGTGACATCGTAGAAGAGGAAAGTTAATCCGAAGAAACCTCCAGCAAGGAAGAAAATGCCTGCCAATAATCGACAGTTGGAAGCCACTCTCACTGATAACGACATTAGTCTGGTCCGCGGAGCTATGGAAGATGCCTCTAAAGATATGTTCCAGGGAGTTGAAGGAAGTGCAACATGCTATTTTCTTGGTCCGCACAGTGCCTACTGCATCGTCTGCGCCTTCCTCATCACAGACCGTAGAATTGGGGGATGAACTAACCCAACTAAGAAGGCTTACTGATGCAACATAAGATTGGTTCCAGAGAGCCCATGAAGAGAAGGAGAAGGCTACAGTAGCATTGCAAAAAGAGAAAGATGAAGTCTTAGTACAGTTATGAGCAACGCAGTAGAGTGTAGTTGCCTATGAAAGCAAGAAATTAGAGATTCAAGCAAAGATTTAGGAGAAAGAGAAAACTCGCGAAGCCCAACTACAAAAAAAAAAGAGTAGTTGCTCGCAGAGAAGGTCATGGTCAAAGAAGCAGTAAGCAAAGCATGTCGCTCTGTACAAGGCTTGGTATAGGAGGAGCAAGAGCCTGTCGAAGCTCAAGTAGCAAATCTCGTAGAGACCCTCCATCAGTTTCAGGCTAGGATAGCTGAACTAAAGGCCCGAACAGTGACGAGCACCCCACACGAGGTGCATGACCAGAGGGAGGAGTCTGCCAAAAACACAGTAGAAAGTATAAAATCCCTCGCCTCTGCATGTAAAAATTTGAGTGACAGAAGTGCCCAGACGTATGAACACCTCACCGAGGATCCAGAGTTAAAGAAGCTAGAGGCTCAGTTACAAGAGGCACAACAACAAGCATTTTCACTGCAAGTACAGATGAAGCTTCTCACAATAGTAGAAAGGATGAAGAGATGCCAGGAGAAGCACATAGTACAACAACAGATCATTTCCCTTTAGGGTAAGGTGATGGAAGTAACACATAAGTTACAGCCTGTGCAGGACGAAGCTTGCAAGGTGTTCGAGGAGATCGATAGCCAGGGTTCATGGTTAGATAAAGTAGTTGCAACAGTAGAATAGTGCCTGGAAGGGCCAGTTACAAAGTAGACAGTCCAAGAGCTCGCTGAGTAGGAGACTTAGGTGATGCAACAAGTCGAGGGAGCTCGAGTTAAGCTCGAGACTTTTGAAGTAGCATTGTCCAGAACTGAGTGATTAGGACGAGTCACAGGTGAGTGTTGGGGGCCTGTTGGCCCTTGACCAAGTATTGGGGAAACTTTGGTTAGGTTTGGACCACTTTTGGCCTTCGACACGTTGGTCGAAGTAGGAGCGCCCCGACGGAGCTGAGATCGCGGATCTCACCTACTTTGAGGGTTATGTGGACCCAGTAAGGGGTCCTCTAAGGTTTTTTTAACAAGTTTATGGGATGTCGGCCCATGGGTTTTCCCCATGTTTAGGCCCTATTGTAAGATTTTGTAAAGTATAAATAAAGGGGAATGTATTGTAGAAGTAGGGAGTTCAAGCAGTTCTGTGTGAAGGAATGTATGTTCATTCAAGATACACTTCAAGCACAAAAGAATAAGGACAATTGGGTCATTGACAGTGGATGCTCTAGTCACATGAAGGGGACAGAACATCGTTTATCACCCTAAAGAAGAATGAAGACAGTGTCACCTTTGGAGACAATGGTAGTTCAAAGATAGTTAGGAAATACACTCTGAGTATTGACAATGGAAGAACTAAGGTTGAAAAGGTTATGTGCATTAAAAATTGAAACATAATCTTCTCGTGTAAGTCATATGTGTGATCAAGGACATAATCTTACTTTTAACTTCCGAGAATGTGACATTAGAAAAGCAAATTCAGGCAAGCTGGTTTCAAAAGCCATCTTAACTCCAAACAATGTATATATTCTTAATGAAATCAATGGAGAAAAATGTTTTATGGAGCAGATAGATGAAAGTTGGTTGTGGCATAAAAGAATGTACCATATTAACTTTGACATTTGGTAAAATCATTATCAATCATATAGCAAGAGATACACCAAAGATCACAAAACCTTCAAACACAGTCTATAAGCAATGCCAGCATGGAAAACAATCAAGGGCGAGCTTCAAGACAAAGGAATATGCAATATCAGAGCCATTGGAACTTGTTCATACAAATCTATGTGGACCAACAAGAACAAAAAGCTTGCAAGGATAAAACTTATTTATGTTACTCATTGATGATTATACAAGAATGACTTGGGTTACATTTCTCAAAAATAAATCTGATGCATTTGAAAAATTTAAAGCATTCAAAACTTTAGTTGAGAAGAGAGAGATCTAAAAATCAAATGCTTATGGTCAGATAATGGAGATGAATTCACATCTAATGAGTTTGAATAATTATGTGAAACACATGGAATAAGAAGACAATATGCAACTGCAAGAGCTCCTCAACAAAATGGATTAGTTAAAAGGAAAAATAGACATGTACAAGAGATTGCTAGAATAATGTTAAATGAAGCAGGATTATCAGGCAATTTTTGGAGAGAAGTGGTTTATATTGTTGTTTACATTCTAAACAGAGGGAAAATCATAGTCAACAGTGACAAGACACCCTATGAATTATAGAAAGGTCAAACAACATCTATCAAACACTTTAGAATATTTGGAAGCAAGTGTTACATTAAACGAGATGATGAGAATCTAGGAAAATTTGACTCAATAATAGATGAAGCAATTTTTCTTGGTTATTCCTTAAGAAGCAAAGCCTATAGATGTTACAATGAAAGATTATGGAATATTGTTGAGAGCATAAATGTGAGTAGATGAAGAAATACCACATAGAAACCAACTGGAAGAAGAAGAAGAAATGGATCACAACAAAGAGAAGGAAGAATATTATGAAGAATAAAAACAAGAAAATTAAGAAGAAGAAGAAGAAACAGAACGACAAGATACACAAACACCTTCAAGGTTTGTGCAGAAAAATCATCCAGAAAATTTAATTCTTGGTGATAAACATGATGGGACTCAAACTAGGAGAAAATTGGCAAGCAGTTCTGAACAGATGAATCTTTCTTTGTTGTCCAAAATAGAGTTGAAATGCTTTACAGAAGCCAATAATCATCAACATTAAATAAATTCTATAGAAGAAGAGTTAAATCAAATTGAGAAAAATCAGACATTAGAACTTTGTCCCAAGACCCAAAGATAAAAATGTGATTCGTACAAAGTGGGTATTCATAAATATGTCAAATGAAGAAGGAAAATGTTAGGGACCTAACCTCCCTAACCCCTCACGTAGGTAGAATAATATATTTTCCATGTAATAAAGGTCAACATTAGTTAATAAGGCCTATTTAATATATGTGAACAAGTCAATGTAAGAAGACCTAATAGAATCTTCCGCTTGTAGAAAGATCTTCCTCTAGAATGTTCTTTAGAAGATAGAATTAGCTTAAATAAGAGTAGGAGGCATGAGAAGTATTTGTCTCGAGAATATTGTAATAGAGCTCTGCTCTGCGGGAGGTTTCCCCCTCGAAGAGGCAAGTGAACATTTCTTTCTTTTGAATAAATGTATTACTTTTGTTGTTGTTCTTATCAACATTCCATTGTTCCATTGATATCTGCTGAAAATTCTTGTTTCTGCATAATATATTACATCTGGTACCTTACAAGTGGTATCAGAGCACTTTCCTTGGTAGGAAATTGTGGGTTGATTTTTTTTCAAGGTAGAGACATGTTTCGACGTCTTTAAACTACAATGATTTGTCGTTCAATGCATAAATATGTGGTCTGGGAAGCAAACACGCAGGAAATACAAGAGGTTTTTAAGATCACATTGTTGGACACCCTTGTAACCCATGTTGGTACCCCTTTGAGTGGCAGTGCATCAGGGAAAACCTGTATACACACTTGCTCTTACAAGTACCTCTGGTATATCAGAAGCCCCCCTAGGTATCGTGAAACCAGCCATAGATAAACCAATCGATCATCTGACTACTATAGTTCCATCGAGAACAATACTCGAGAAGATACATTCTAGTACCTCAGTAATTGGGTGGTACAACTAAGGGTATGGTCTAGCCTCCTTAGTTGGTTCCCTGGGATATTGGGCTGAGTACTAATGTTCAACCCCACACGTATATCAGAGAGCTATAGCATAGGGAAAACCCTTGTGTGTAGGAACCCTGAAAATGCTAAACCTTGGGATGGAAACAAAACATACAAGACAAGGAAAAAAAATATATTTTGGCCATTCAACCTTGCCTCCTACATTCTAGTTGCGAAATTACTACACATTTTTCTCTATTAAGAATTTGGGCATTTCGACATTGCAGTATTATTCGGGTTGGAGTATAAATCCAAAGGAGTTATAAAAAAGAGTATAGTGGTCCCGCATGCACCATTATTTGGGACCTATCCCATTTGATTCCTCTCTTCGCCCTGATCACAATGGTACCTATCATTTTTAAGCCTATTTTTTTTTCATGGACCCGACCCCCTTCCCGACACTCTTATTTGTGACCCATCGCATTGGACTCCCCTTTTCACCTTGATTGTTGTGGTGCCTATCACTTATCAGATTTTTTTAGTGGTCCCACCCACCCTCCCCGACACCCTTAATTGACACCTATCCCGTTTCTTTCCTCTTTTCATCCTCATCACAGTCATATATCTCATTTCTCTTCCTTTTTTCCATGGTCCCACTTCTCCTCTCTGACCCCCCTCATTCTCAAATGGCCACCACTCGCAACCAATAAATACTTCACGTGTAAGATAAATCCAAACAACACAAGGAGAACATCCAGAAAGTGACTTCGGAACTTGGTTCTACCAATTCCAAATTGGCCACCTTTGAGGCCAACATTACAGGTAAATTTGCAGCAGTTAAGGGTGAATTAGCCTCCCTCACCACCGCTCTCAACCAATGGTTAAAACAATCTCATGGATCTCCCTCCTATGAACAACCTTCACAATATGAAGGTGAATACTCTTCCCATAATATGGACTTTCATTCCAACTCCCTTCATCATGACCCCCGTCTTCCCTGAGTGGAGGTGAACAAATTTGATGGCTCAGATCCCATAGGTTGGGTCACTCAAATGCAACATTATTTTTTCTTGCATGGAATTACTGATGATTTAGCCAAACTTCATTATGGTGTCCTCTATCTGGATCCTGAACGTTGGAAATGGTGGCAATGGCATAGAAAGACACACCAATGGTATGTTGCTTGGACACAGTTTGTTGCATAGCTTTATGAACTCTTTAACACTGACACCCACTATCTCGGTCGTCTGACCAAGTTGAAACAATCGGGCACATAGGAAGACTTTATATCTTCCTTTGAACCTTGGCTTTCCACATAGAGGGCATGTCTATTGCTTTATCCAATGAATGATTTATCAGTGGCATCAAGGATGAAATTCACACCCAGGTCCTAATGGCTTGCCCTCAAACTTCTTTGGAAGCTACCTAACGAGCCAAGGAATCCCAACATAATGTCTCCACCCAAAACCACAAACCCTCCTTTACTCCTTGCACTCGACCTACCAATCCTACCCCTCTGTCCACTCCTCTCAAGATCCAAAAACTAGCTTGGGAAAAAATATTGAACACCAAATCAAGGGGCTTTGCTATAATTGTGATGAATTTTTTTTCCAAGGCACAAGTGTAAGGAGCATAAACTTTTTATGAAAATTTATGAGGATGTTGCTGACGAGGAGGACAAAGTTTCCAAGTGGAAGAACTACCCCCAACTGATGCCCCTACTCCACCCTCTGATCAACCATAAGTTGAACCTCAGATTTCACTGCATGCCCTTACTAGCTTCTCTACTCCCCAAATCGTCAAGCTCATTGGCTACATTAATCATAGGATGATCATCATCCTCATTGATAGTGGCAACACCTATAATTTTATTCATCGTTGTATTTCCCAAGAAATCAATTGCTATATCTGTGCTGTCAACAATTTTCAAATCATGATTTCCAACGATGGTTCCATGAAATGTGGCGGGCGTTGTGAAAATGTGTGCCTACAAATTGGTCAGTATCACCTGAAATCTCTTATTTTTCCATTGACATGGGTGGTTGTGATATTTTGCTCAATGCTAAATGGTTACACACTCTAGGACCCATTCTCATGTATTTTAAGGAAGTAACCATGCAATTATAATATGAGGGACAAATACATAAGTTCCAAGGCATCACAACAGGCTCCACTGAGATCATCATTTCCCACCAAATGGAAAAGATTTTAAAAAAAGGTCACTCGGGAATTATTTACCAACTCCATGATAAAATAAAGACATGAATAATAAGATGGTGGGAAAGGCTCACTAGCCAACTCAAATGTATTCACACCAATGTTACATATTTATAGTACAATGGGTGATGCCACCTCATAGAGATATTTTCACTAGATCCTAAAATCATGAATGACGACTAGGCCAGGCAATCTTAACTAACTCATTAGTCATCACTTGATGATATATTACTAATATCCTAAATAAATAATACAAATATAGGTGACTATTAGACTTAGTGATTGGTTAAGGTAAGCCATAGGCTAACATTCCCCACCTTAATCACAAGTCCGATCAATAATACCAACAATGAATCATAAACTGGTATCAATTCCAAGTCTTCATACTAAAACTCTTGAGCTAAGCCTCAATGAAGAACTGCGTGAAAAACTGCCAATTTAGATGTTGAATGGTTCATCTGAAATGAACTGGAAGAGAGCTGAGATATGGAAGTGAATAGCTACAATATCTGAACATTCCCTGATTGCTTGACAATTTGATCATTTTTCCAAGTATTTGAGCTAGAAGAATCTGATGTCTTATGCTAATTGGTGAACATGTAGTATCACCACTCTACTATCAGTGCATCATTGAAAGTGCTCTCTAAATCTGTGGTTTGGGATAACCATTGACCAATTGATACCATGTATCTGATGGTTTTTGGATAACCACTAACCAATCTTGACACTTTTAGGTGTCCAATAGCATCCCAATGTATAATGTGTATGATTCAGTTGCAAGTCATTGAACCATAATCATGCCATCTACAGATTGCAATTTCCCATTTGGAAAATTTCATGCTCATCTGCATATTTGTTGTCGAAACTTTTGGTTTGACAAACATCTTCAATTCCATCATCAATTCCCCCCTTTGTTAGCTTAAAGGATAGACCACAAGTGGTTTCACGAACCATCTTCACTTGATTTTTGAACTCCCCCCTTAAGGTGCATAAGAGTTACATCATTGTACTCCCTCTTTCTATGCTCAAGAGAGTAGCATACTTGTTCCATTTGAGTACAACACAAAGTGAGCATGTGGAAACAACCACATGTTATCTCATCCCGTGAGGGCCATGCTCAAAATATATGCCATAAGGGGACCACTTATGTGAGGTACAAAAATGTTATGTGTTGCAAGATTGGTCTTTACTCAAGATTTATTTCTATGATAAGACTTATATAATCACTTGGTTGTTGATGACCATTTCCAAGGATCAATCCACTCATAGTGAATCTTCAATCTTGTAGGTTTCTTTAGTGTTGAATATCTGTCTGAAGAATGGTTATGATTTCCACAATTATGGCAAGGATGGAGATCAAAACACTGATTCTCCTTGTGACCAACTCGATTGCAATGTTGGCACTTCACATTCTAATGCTGAATTGGAACAGGTGGAAGTGAATCTTCTTGAAGGAATCCAACACTTTGGAACTGGATGGGTTTTTGAATAATCAAGAATATGAAAGGTAACTTCCTTTTCATATCCAAGTCATGTTCTATTCTTGTTGTAAATTATTTCTGCCCAAGGTTTGATGATGGGCTTGGAAAGAGTATTCTGAACCCGTTTCTTTGAAATCCGTGGAAGTGGATTTACTGCATGTTGCTGCATCATTGAAAGATTTTCTTCACTAAACTCAAAATAAAACTCTTGAAATGTAGGTTCATGAATAGCTTCATCTTCGTCTACATCTGGAGTTGTCTTACTGAGTTGCTTCTTCACTGACTGTTGATCAAAAACATCATTATTATCATCGTCTTCATCATCATAGAGAGGGTTGTTCTGAACAAAAACTAGTTGAGAACACTTCACTGGTTATTGATTTTTGAGATCAGTCAACTCATCATTCAATAGCTGGGATTGTCCTTGAAGGATTCTAACTTTATCTTCCATCACTTGCAAACAAGTTAACACTAATTGAAGAGTTTCTTTGTTCAATATCATTGTGTTGTCTTCAATGGTGTTTATTAGAGTGTTCGGAAACTCTAATAATTCGAGACTTCGAGCCATTTCAAAACACTAAATAAGGTCTCCTTGTGCAGGTAGATCCTGATTACAATTTGACTCGACAAAATAAGGCTTACTTTCAACTCTCTCACTTGAATCGCTTGCTTGAACTTACACTCACTTGTACTCGCTCACTTGAACTTGTTGCTCACTTGAATTTGTTTCTCATTTGAATTTGTCTCGCTTTCTTGAATCCTTGAAATCACTTGCTCGCACTTGCTTACTTCAAGGTGTGGGTGTCATATACTACCGAAACTGCACCCAAACTGTGATGTTTACAATGATTTTAGTTTAAACTACTCAACCTTGTCAATTTCGACTCAAAATGACAATAGACTCTTGGGTGTCGGGCTCAACCAAGAATTCACCCAGTTACAAATTCAATTTGATTTGAATGGACACTTACAAAAAAATTATAGTTGATGTTGATTACTTACAAAAAATACTATTTGCAAGTACTAATCATCTTGATCAAGTAATCTTACAACAAACATTGTTTGCAAGTTACAATTTAACTTCAAATGCTCCATGATGTGTTGAGTTCGAAAACTTTGATTTGTCCATTTTTGATGTGGTTAACGACTTGAATGCTTGAGAATGTTCTTCACATATGCTTGATCATATGTGATTGATTGTCATTAATTTGTGTGCCTGAATATTCTTTGCATCTTCTTGTTTTGGAATGCCAATTTGATCAACAACTTGAATGATGTGTGGTGTTTGTTTGCCAAATGTAATTTGTCAAAGACTAGACACAAATTATCATCTTCAAAGATAAAAACATCCACTAGCACAATCACGATTGCGTACACACGCAAGGTGTTCCTAAGATGCCCTTATTCAATTTTGGGCGGATCTAGGACACAAAGCAAAGAATGCTATTTTGATTGAAAATGATGTACATGAAGTTTACAACTAGACTTCTTCTGTAAACACTTATAACCCCTTTTACAATTTAAACTCTCAATAGTTACAAGCATTGAAGGGATTCTCAACAACTTCACAAAACTCCCACCTTGACATCAAACTTTACTTTAACTTTTTAGTTGACTTACAAAAGTTGCATTATATTTTGACTTGAACTCAAAAAAATCCTCATGTCTCCCTTTTTACAAACAACATACACCCCTAACTTTAAACCATGGAATCCATCACTTCTAAGTCCTTTACAAACCCTTTTATACATATATGAGCTTATAACCCATCGATGCTTTTATGGATTTTGATAAAATAATGAAGAAAAAGGTTAAATTTCTTGTCTCCACATACATTATAATGGAAATAACTAGAAATTCCCTTCTATGATGTCATTAATAATAAACCATTATTAATGACAATTCCATTACACAATTGTGAAGCAATGCCAAATGTAACCCATACCTTCTTCTATTGCGGATTTTCTTGAGTATTGATTTAATATATTGTTTCCCCGAAAAATCCTTATCGATCTCATGGCTTTGGATGTGCAATTTGATGGCAACCATACAACAAACTTCTGTGTTTTGTTAGATTAGGAGCCACAGTAAATTCTTCATCTGCATCTTTTCATGTTGATTATCTCATGATCTCACATATTTTTGTGTGGCAAATCGCTGGATGGCGGATTTCTTTGTAGTAGATCTACAAATGGTGGATATCTATGTGGCGTATCTAGATGTGTGGTCTTATTTTCTTCTTAATAATGGATGAACAGAGATTTAGGGAGTCTTTGACTCTGAACCTTTATGAATGACTCCATTCTTTGTCCACCTTTATCTCAAATATATGCAGAGATTCCAAAAAATATTTCTATTAACCAACAATAACCCTAAACTAATTCATTGATCTCAAGAATGCATTCAACTCACCTTTAGTCTTACAGGGGAAGGAAAACATACAAAATATGGAGAGGCATTCACCATATAGTGTAAGCATAAAACACTTTCATTATATTAACATAAACACTGTACATAAACTATGCAACTTCAAACTACCTCTATATCTCTATCATCGTGATAACACCAGAGAACGAAAAAATACCAGATGGATCACCAGATCAGGGGTCTATTCTCATCTGCAAACCCAACAAATATGTAGGGTTTACTTACAAATTGAAAACATATAAATGGAAATTTGATGATTGTTTTTAAAGGTCGCCGACACAGTTGCAAAATTATCTCAGGAACTGATCATTGTAGGTACTAGATCATTGTCTTTAACTTGGGAAAATGTCATGCATCATTCCTCCATACAGGTCCATCACTCTCCTTGAAGTCATTCCTTGAAAAATAAATGCAAACTAAAAAAAGATCTGTATTATGTTGGTGTAGATCGTTGCAAGATCTCATCAGAAAATGTCAATCGATGGCATCTAACAACGAGTTTCGATGTGGAGATCTTGGATGAGAAAAAATGTTGAGTAGATGGTTGATGAGATGAGTGAATCATTGAGATTCCTCTTCAATGTCAAGCGCTCTGATGGCCAAGACTCATGGTCTAACCAGTCAAGTGCTCAATTTCTCTTGGGGGATCTCCTTGTAATGGAAAATAACCATATTTCTTTTGGAAGATCTGTAAGAAATTTTACAGAATGTTGGGTAGACTATATTACTATGATATAGTCTATCTTACTGTCCATGATACATTCCTCGATGCAGTCCATGATACGGTCTTCAATATGGTCCGCGATAGGGTCCTTGATATGGTCCGCGATATGGTCTGCGATACGGTCCTCGATACAATCCATGATACGATACTCGATACGGTCCACAAAATGAAACTACACTCAGTACCGTTTCTCTTGAGTTTGAAGAGATCCGGTTTGATGTCAAGAATTCTTCCTTGCTTCCTCGATCCATCACCAATTCTATTCCTTCACAATTTTCACCATGGCTCTAACACCAATTGATAAAATATAGACATGAACAAGAAGATGGCCTAAAAGGCTCACTAGCCAACTCAAATGTATTCACACCAATGTTACATATTTAAAATACAATGGGTGATGCCACCTCATAGAGAGATTTGCTCTAGATCCTAAAATCATGCATGATGACTAGGCTAGGCAATCTTAAATAACTCATTAGTCATCACTTGAGGGTATATTAATAATATCCTAAATGAATAATACAAATATAGGTGACAATTAGAATTAGTGATTGGTTAAGGTAAGCCATAGGCTAACACTCCAGTCCATTCAAGTAGTTGAGACACCCTCTGTGCATCCTAACCTCCAATCTATTATTGAAATATTGGGTTGGTTGTCATTGATCTCAACCCTTGAAGCAATCCCAATAGAAAATTTTGGTAGCCCCAAATGTATGGTCATGGAACCCACAATTGATTGAGGAATAAAGACATGAAGGTCAGTGCACTTGCAAGTAAGACTATCATAGATGGATAGTACCTGTCATTCCATTTCCGATGATAAGTGGTATGCCATGTGGCTCCTTACAGTTGAGGAGATATGGCTTTGTAAAGTTGGAGGATCCTCAAGAATAATCTAGTAACCCCTAGAAGGTCAACAAGAAATCAATTATTCTAGAAGCCCCTAGAAAGTCATCAAGAAGTTTACTAGTTAAAGTGGTTGCAACAAGAAGTTAATTATGGTATAGTAGTTATAACAAATAAATTATGAGTTTACTAATTATGGGTAAAGTAGTTGCAACAAGAAAGTGGGTTAGCCCTAGAAGAAGGAAAAGGGGTAAAACAGTTACAATATCTCCCCCAAAGGAAGGCACTTGGGAAGTATAAATAAGATATCAAAAGACTCCCATTAGCACATATTGAACACATTGAATATCTATCTTGTGAAAGGATTTTTGGTAGGAATTTTATTGACAAATATGAGGTAGCACAAATTTGAGGCAGTGGAGGAAGAGTGAAGACAAGGTTTCGTGATTGCAGAGAAGAGGGAGGGTTTTGTGAAAATCTCTGATTTAGTCGATCCTCATGGGTCAGACTACTAGTGTCCCACGAGGCACCCCCATGGGTTGTCTAAGGCTTGTCACACGAGGCCCTGCTAGATAATAGGCTTTGTCCCACGGGGAAAATCCAAATATGAATGATGAATTTTGTATCAGGCTGCAAGAGCTGAGGAGAGTCTATAGACATGTGTGACAATGTTTAGGTACAACATAATCATCTACATAAGTAAAATGTATGTTTATATGGTTGTTTGAAGTTGGATATTGGTAATTGCTTGAGGTATGGTCATGTGAGGTTGAGTATATACACGTGAGGTACTATTGGTTGTATGGTACACACACATATTCTTGGATTATTTTTTGAGGCATATCTTATGTCATATGGTACATGAGGCAGTTTGGTTGAGATGTATTGTTGAAGATATTGGTACAAGCTGAGGCTACATAACAACAGGGGTTTGATACATGATTGATGTGATAGTTCATTATACTTGGTTTATGGTTATTGTTACATGTATGACACATGATTAGAGAAATATATTTGTGATGATAGGCACATGGTTTGAGCTATACACTTGTGATAGTGGGTATGATATCTATGTGATTAGATCTAATTGGTTGATGAGATTGACGTGACAAGATTTTCAATGACATGCTTTTCAGTGATATGTTTTATAGTGACAAGTTTTTCAGTGACTGGACTTACAATGACATGATTGATAGAGTTTGTGGTAGTGACAATTTGGTCTTCATTTATATTTCAGGGCGACAAGACAAGGCAAGGAAAGGGGGTTGTAGCCAAAAAACTAAGGGAGTTGTAGCTTCCTTAAGGTTGGAGCATGAGAAACTATGGGGTTGGAGCCTCCTTCCAGTTGTAGCTAGAAAACAAGGAATTTGGTGCTTCCTATGAATGTATTTCTTCTGATATATAAGAAAATCATTTTGTAGTTTTCTTTCGCATTAGGTTTCCACTTAAAATTATGGTGAACTCTGTACTTGTGTGGTTGCTTACTGGTCACTGTTTATTTATACTACTCATGATGGTTTGAATGCTATTGATGAATTGCTCATAAACTTAAACAATACATATTGTGGTTAAAAGTAATAAAAGTGCTCATACTGATTCACCCCCCTCTCAATATTCCAACAATTGGTATCATAGTAGGTCCTTCAAGAAGCAGTCTAACCAATGGAAGGAGATCATGGATTACACGAAGATTGGGGTACCCCAGTTTGATGGCCAAGACTATTCCTTGCAGAGAAGAAGGATGAAAACTTATGTACATGCACATGGATTTTATGTATGGTGAGCAATAGTAGATGGATGAAAAACACTAGCCACTCCCTCGACAGATAAGGATGGAAAGAAAATTGAAGAAAACGATTCAAGGGATATAAATGTTATCCTAAATGGTTTGACTAAATCAATACATGTCAAGGTTATGCACTGTGAATCTGCAAAATATTTTTGGGACAAAATTCATAGCATCTACGAAGGAGACACCAATGTCAAGGGAGATAATCTACAAACCCTTAGATCCAAGTTTGAGCAATTGAAGATGAAGGAAGATGAAGACATTGCAACTTAATTTCTATGAGTTGATGAAGTAGTGAATGGTATCAAAGGTTTGGGAGGCGATATGAAAGAACATGTTGTTGTTCAAATGGTACTAAGATCTTTACCAATATCTCTACTAATATCTCTACCAATGAGATCTGATTCAAATATTTCACCTCTAGAAGAAAGGGTGGACCTAGCTACATTGAACATGAACAAGTTACATAGGATACTCACAACTTACAAGATGAGAATAGAGAAAGACAATCAAGTCACGAAGGAAGCAACATTCAAGTCATCTAAGAAGACAAATAAGAAGAACAAGCAAAAGCTAAAGTCAAAGTGTAGTTACATCGATGATTTAGAGGAAGATTAAGAAATGACAAACTTCGTTAGAAATTGAAAAGAGGAATTGATTAATACAAATATATGCTTCCATCGAAATGTTTTAATTGTGGTGGTGTTGGTCATTTTGCTTCTAAATGTCCTCATAATAATAAGGAAAGTGATGAATAAGAAGATTCTAAAATGAAAAAGAAAATTCAAAAGGGTAGAAGAAACAAAAAGAAATTCTTCAAGAAAAGTCTCTGCACCAAGGTAGACATTTCATCATCAGATGAGGATGAAGACAGTGACATCGATACAAAAAGAGTACTCTTCATGGTAGTAGAAGATTC
>ML851436.1:0-15369 GCA_009831015.1 Picea engelmannii
GTTAAAGGATTTGGAGCAAGCTACAAGGGAGAAACATCGAGAAGACATCCGAGGAGAATCTAGCATTTAAGAGGTTAGTTATTTTTTAAATCCTTACCATTTACCAAAACAACCATTATAAGATTATCTTTGAATCACATAATAATTTTTCATGTGAAAATTAAAAAACCTTGAATTTTTTTATAAAAAAAACCCAACTTTTTTAAAAAATTGTATCTTTTTTCATAACATTTTAACAAAATCCTTAAAAGTTTTTGAAAAAAAAAAAAAGTCAAATTTAGGTATAGTTTTGTAAAAAAAATTATCTTTTTTATTGTTTTTTACTTAAATTTTTTAGTTTTGGCCCGTGGTGGTTATTGGGCGATGTTTGGGGCTTGGTCGTGGGGTTGGGATGATGTTGGGCACGAGACTATAGCTTAGTCACAGGGGGGTTGGGGCGATGCCCGACATCACCCTATCTTGGACAGCCCCGTGGCCAAGTTGTGGGTAGGCCCATGGCTTGGCCACAGGGTTGGTCGAGTATTGCCCCAACTCCCACGGCCAAGGAACGATCCCGGCATAAGCCTAATAACTCCATGGGTCAAAAAAAATTAAATATGGGTCAAAAAATTTTAAATTCCTTTTAAATTAGTTCTTATATTCAATGTTTTTTTTTAGTTTATTATAATGTAAGAGGCCTAATTTTATTTTTTTATCTTATACAAAAATGGGAGGAAAGAGATTATCTATGAATATATTTGGATCACGACCTGCAATAATGGAATCCAAAATTGCAACTGGAACCTCCATGAATATTAGGCAACAAAAGGATAGCATAACACCTTAGCTATCAAGGGCAATGAAGAATGTTAGAGAGTGGAAATCTGTGGAAGGTGAAAACAAAATGGAATATTATTGGTTTGTTAAAGACAAGCAAGGAAACAATGGAGATCATATATATTTGTATTGTGTCGAATTAGAACATGTGCAAGGAAATTATCAAGCACTTGGCCTGTTATAAGATATATGTTTGGTTCCAACCACATATATTGTTTATGCACTTGTCAAAACAAGGCAGAACTTATATCAAGTTTAGATATTGTTTCAAATTGAGAAATTATAACAAGAATGAATGTTTTTCATAATTATGTACATCCATTGTTAATGACATTAAGAAAGGCAATGTAAGTTTTTTATTTTTATTTTTGTGTCGTTTGCTATTTTTAGTATCATGGTAATTTTTTAATTTTATTTAACATGAAAATGTTATATTTTATTTTTACAGGATTTTGTTGAACGACTTTCACATATGTTAGTGGGGATTTACTCTACAGAGAATAATATCATGGATGTCATCAATGCTTTTCATATTGAAAAGACACAAGAAGGAAGGAAAAAGAAATAGAAAGTAATGGAAGTTGAACTTGCAAGAGTAGACATAGAAGAACATGAAAGAAGAACAAAAATTCCTTATTCTAGAAATCCTAAAAGGGTTACATTTAAAAATGAGGAAACTCCAAATGAAGATTTTGTTGAGAGTGGTCCCAATGAGGTTATCACTCCTCGCAAAAAGAATAAACAAGATAAATGCAAAAGAGTGATGGTTGATGATGAGTTTATTCCTATTGATTATGAAGAAATCATTGATTTAGATGAAACACATTTAAATCGTAAGAGGAAGAAAACAAATGTTGATAATGTTCAAGAAGCCATCGTTAGCTCAGAGTATTATAGTAAAAGTCCTAAAGGTGGCAGAGAAGTAATAACACCAGGTGTTGATCTAGAGGATGGTATTATGAAAACAACACAAAATTTCATTCGAAATAGAATGAGGATGGTGAACTTAGTTGATTATGGCCACACATTTGAGTTGAATGTGAAACAATTTTATAAACCCATAGAAGGGAAAGAAAAATATCAAATTAGAAAACTGCATCACTTTCATATTCACAATTTGAAAGCATTGATTAGGTACAATCCCTATGCACATGTGGTTTGCTACCTAGTTCTTGTTGACCCAATGGAAGTTCCTATGAGGGAATAATTTGATAGATCAAAATGTTTTGACTATAAATATTGTGTGATTGGAGGAAATCATTCTGCAGAGGCTAGAAGAGAATTAATGCAAGAATATCCTAATAATCCTCTCTTTGAGACAGTCAAGTGCATAATTTATGTCAGCTTAACATATTCAGAAGAAAAGTTACTGGCATCGGATCAAAACAAAGACAATGAGTACAGAATGTCTATGAATTTCATTCAAAAGGTGAGATTTATCCATAATGAATTTTCTTAAATATGGCGTGGGGAAATATCAAATGTTGATGTCAAGTTTCAGAAGCAATGTTGTATGGAAATAGGATTCCCACTTCATGGTGAAAACAAAAAAGAAAAAAATCACAAAGGAAGTGGTATATTTAGAGTTGTGGATAGTTATTTTCAATTGGGATTTAGAACTGGAAAGGTATGGGATTTGATAGATCAGATATTCACCCTATGGGAAAATATTAGTATAAAAAATTAGAGAGTTAAGAAGGATAAACCATTGATATGTGGCACAAGTAAGACATGTCCTGACATAAAAAATCTTCCAGATGATATGACTATAACACCTTGGAGATCTTATTCCACAAGGAGTGAAGGATGATAAACTTATCATAACTATATTATCACGTGTTAGGTCGGGAGAATTGTCAATGGAATAAATGTGTGATGAATTTAAAAAGTAAGGTTGTTGAGCTATTTTTATTTATGTTAGGACAAGAAAAATAATTTTTTGAGTTTAACATTATTTTTGTTTTATTTAGTCGCAAGGTGTATATGAGAATACAAGAGGAAATAGTCAAGATGTTAAATGAAGAAATTTGGGATGATGTTAAGCTCAACTATCTGGATTCAAGCTCTTCAGCAGTATTGAAACATTTTTTTGTTGCATTCAAAAAGGTATGTTGATTTATTACATTCATATTATTTGTTTGTAAGTTAATTTATTTCTATTTTAATAGTTATCTATATGTTTGTTTGTTTCATTAAAGATACCAAAGAAGAATGCAAATGGAGTACTTGCAAATATTGTGAACAACTTGCAAATATTTTTCCTGAAAAAGAATACTCCCTAGTTATTGCGGATATCCATATGTAACATCCCGCTCTCACGAGCACATGTTATCAACGTATTCTTTGAGGACACTTGCATGCAAGTGATCCGATTATAGTACATGGTTATATAATTTGCTTGTGGATTTTATGATGATGTTGATGTTGTGATTTAATGTTATTTAATATATATGAATTGACATATGCTATTGACAAGTTTTCTTGAGTGTGCAAGACACTTGACAGATTATGGATGTTGATGGCATCAATGGACCTCCTTAGACCCCAGACTGAGTCAGGGAGTGGATTGTATTGGTTTGAATATTTTATTTATGCATATGTGACATATGATCGTTTATAGTATGATTTTGTATATGGATCATTGACAATGTTTCGTTGATGGATGCAGGTTAACGAAAGCTTGCTAATATAACTCACATAAGGAGTAAAGGGGCCATGCACATAGACCAAATATTAAGGGAGAGGTGTAGCAGAGTCCCTGTCACAACCTACTAGAACTCTCGTTGTGGCTTGAATTGTAGGTTAACGATTACCTAGTTCAACAGGTCCATGATGTCGTGAGGGTAGATTGATACATTCTCTCATGAAGATTCTAAGGGGCATGTAATAAGGCAGGGTCATTATTCCTTAGAAGCCCTTAGTCTCTCACAAGGTCATCTGAATGGGGTGCTAACTCTAGGGATTGGAAAACTACCAAAACCAGTCAAGGGCAAGTGGCACCCTTGGAGCACAGAGTGTGTCTTGAAGGGCATGTCACGAAAGTAACGCTTAAGTCAATTAATCTAGGTGGCCTAGAAAACCTTGAGTGAATAATTAAACCTTTTAAAATCCTTAAACAGTGTCGAATTTAATTAATTAAATAAGGATTGAAATTATTAATTTTACATTTCCAAATTAAAGTCTATGCCTATTCAAAAATTAAGCCTAGGTTGGTTAGAAGACTAAAACTAAATTTATTAACTAAATTTATTAACCAAATCAAAATAGGAATGAGGTAAATCAATATAAGAAATTAAGAAAAATAAAATAAACCTAAAGATTGATTTAATACACATATGTGCAAGAAAATACCAAATTGGAATTTAAGATAAGAAAGGAATAAAGCTAAAAGAGTGTGTACGCATAGAAAGGTATCTAGAGTCTAGTTAACACTAGTTTAACTAGAAGAAGATTATTATTTTAACTCAACTCATATTTACTAAGGCGTCAGTCATTAAATGGGAATAAGGAGAATAAAGAATACTAGGAGTGATTTAAGGAGCGCTTTTAGGATGGGTAAGAGAAATTGAATTTAATTAAAATAAAATGTGGAATTACTTGTGCAACTAAGGAAAGGGTGACAAGTGTAAAGGGGAAATAATTATAAATTATATAATTAAAAAGTGAACTAAATGTGCAAGTGGGAATGTGTCATTAAGGAAACTCCTATAAAGAAAATGGTCTAAAGGGGAAAAAGGATCACACTCGTTATGGATAAAGTTATGTTGCGGGATTTTTGACTGGTTTTACTTGTGAGAGTTGGGATACCCAGCTTGAGAGAGAGTGGTGGCTCTACCTTGCGAGGAAATTTGGGAGCTAGATGATTTCTGGTTATGTGTGTGTGTTTCCCCTTTGTGGCTCGGGGGCCTAAGGGGGAAGAAGAGTACCTCTAGTGTTGGTTGGGAGGTACCAGTGAAGTCTCAATGACTAGCAAACGGAAGGAAGGAAGGAGCGCCATTGTTGAAGGACATCTTCAGATTTCATCTTTGATTATTCTTTGTCAGTTACAGTATTCTTAGTGAGATTTTCAATTTTATTAAGATTAAATTGTATAATATAGTTTCAGAAATTTGCCATAAAACTGTGATTGTAATTCTAAATTTTAATTTGGGAAGATCCTTGAAGGTTTATGTAAAATCTAGAAATGAGTAAACACTGCTAATAGAGATGTATAAGTATATCAAATGTGAAATCTATTGGTCGCTTCCATTGATATGCTTATTAGAATTTTAAATTAAATTATTATTTGTATAAGATGTGATTGTTGCAGTGAAGGGGTTCATGTATGATATTAAGTAGATTGCTTTTTATATAGGTTGGGTTGGGAAAAATCCCTCTGAAAGAAGTAAAATTTATGTTCTTGGTTTGATTGTGATGTGTTGTTTCTTCTGTGAAACTTGCAAACTCCTTTCTAAGACCAAACCATCACGATTTCATGGATTAGTGCACTAATTTTATAAATTGAATTTTTAGGTGTGAGTATTTGATATTTGATGTGATCTTGTGGACAAGATGCTCTGTTATTTTCCTTGGATGCTTGGCAAACCCTTTTTTGTACTGTACAAATCCGAATATGATATGTTTAAAAAAAAATGTTGTTAGGAAGTGATTACAGTATGTTTGCAAGTCTGTATTGCTTGGTGAATTTTTCCCTTGTGAAAAGTTGGAAACCTGTGACAGAGTGTGCACCCTTCCCTCCTATTTGTTGGTGGGATTATACGTTGAAATCTGTTGTTGACTAGTGTGTCGTTTTGGGTGCTTCCTAGCTAATGAAGAACCCATAAATTTAGTTGTTGTTTCTTTCTTTTATTTCCTCTACATCAGAAATTTGATTACTCCCTCAAGATTATTGAAAGATGAACCTACCTGTACATTGCTACATTAATGAGAAACTCGGTATTAAATTGTTTTCCATCCATTAATATTTTATTTTTTTTCCTGTGATTTTTAATTTCAAATTTATCATAAATTAGTTATGTATCAAGGGCCGGAATAGGGATCGGATTCAGGACCAGATTGAGTGTCAGATTAGGTTGTGCATTGATTCATTTACTAGATTGAGGCGTAAAAATCTCGTTTCATGACTCTGTTCCTTAGCTCCTTGTGTTTGAGTTGGTTTTGGAAAAACTCTAATGAATTGGTTGACACTTGCAAACCCTTATTCGAGTTCTAAATTTCTAAAATAAATTTATGTTTACAATGTTTTGTACAGTTTTGAATATAATTTCTGATTAAAAAAAAAACTAGATTCGATGCTCATTATAGTTTGAGAACTCTGAATTTTTGTTTTTAGTTCTGTTGGTAGGGATAATTTTGCGTTGATTCTATTAATTGGAATCAATTCATAGTGCAAGCTTGAACTCACATCTTTTAAATTGTTCTTACTGATATCATATTTTCTTGGTTAGTTCATTTGTTTCAATGCTAAATTTTATATTTCATGGGTTCTTGTTTTTAGCTTTGGGCATCTTGAACGATCTCCTCTTGTGCCTTGAACCTTTGTCTTTATCATCTTACAAATCCTGTCTCTTTCGAATCCTATGTTCGCTGCATGTGGAGTTTAATTTAAGTTATCAGAATTTAGTGTCGGATTGAGGGTCAGATTAAGGTATGGATTGAGGGTCGGATTAAGGCATGGATTGAATGTTGAATTGTTATGCACACCGAATCAGGGGTTGGAATAAATTATAGAACTCCTTCTTTTTCTTTACTTGGGGATGTAATTTAGCATCTAAATATCTATCATTTGTTAAACATAAGATTGGTCTTCTCTTAACTCCTCTAATGAATTTTTAAGATAGCAATTGCATTCTTATGTATGGTTGAAATAAGATTTAGTCTTCCTTAATACATTTGAATGGAATTGTAAGTTGACATTGGATTCTTATATTATTGTTGGGTCTTCCCTTAGTTCTTTTAAATGGATATGACAGCAATAAACTCCTTATTAATTGATATTATGATTGATGTTTTAGTTTTATAAATTGGATGCATAATGCAAGGAAGCATCTAATTTTAATATAGTTCTTAAGAAGATTGATCTTCTTGTGGTTCCTTGCAAATGAATATATGATTTTAGCCTTTAGATTCCTGATATATATTCTTAGAATATATTCCTTAATATGAAGATACATAGTTGAGTCACACGAGACTAAGATTTATTTATGCCCTTTGGTTTATTATTCTTTATGTAAAAGCCTCTTACTCACTTACACTCAATGTTGTTTGAAGATTTATTAAGTAGAGTAGATTATTATTTGCACTAAGATGAATAATTGATGATTAGATGAGATTGATGAGATAGCTTGGATTGTGGTTTATGTTGGGCTATGGGAATTAGACACCTCCTTGTTCCTCAGAACAGTCGCCAACCCTGAGACCTTAAGAAATCAAAATCAATCGGATGAATCTTGGGCTTGAGCGTTGCTTATGTTTCCTAGAGGTCCTAACCATGCATGATAGGTTGGGCAGCTAGTTTCCTTCATAAATGTTGATTGTTCAATATTGATGTTGCTTTCAGATGAACTTGGTAAATTTGCTTGTGTATTGAAAATGGATGATGTGTCGTTATTAATTTGCTAATGCGTTGATTGAGATGTTATCTAACTATGATGATGTGTCACTAGTGATGCTATTAATTATGTGGTGTCGATTTTAATTTACTAACACAAAACAAAATATCTGCCTTTTGCACATTGTTATTAGTTGTTGTAACGGAGGGGACGTTCCACAATCATGGTTATAATATCCAAAACATTGGATATGATATTGATCCTTATACTTACCAAGATTTCAATAAAGTGGTTATGGGATTTACAGAAGTTACAACATCACCATTTTGAAGATTTCTAGTATTTCATTCAGCCACACAACAAGGATTAGTACAATCAACCTTCAGGGGAAAGAAAAGACAAGGATGTAGTTTATTTGGTAAGATATTGAAAGTGTATGTTTAGCAATTAAAATTAGAAAACAATTTTATTAATTCACAATTTAATTGAATTTGCACGTATTTATGTTACAGGCACAAGCCTAATATTCAGAGCTCCAATAGAGAATCATTTAAATGTGATTTTAAGAGTATACATCTTGCAATTTGGACAAAATAGTGTTATTATAATTCTATTCTTATCAATGCAAAGGATGGAGAGACTCCTAGTGGTATATTGGTATACAATGTTGTGGTTAGAAAGATAACATATGAGGAAAAAGATTTGAAAGGAGAGATGGTTAACATTTATAAAAAACCATAAGCATTAATTAATTATCTTATAGATACATTTTCAAATGAAGGAGAATGGGTTTTGGATTTGTTCTCGGGTTCAGGTAAGAATTATGATCTAATATTTATGAAATCATACTTCAATCTTATATTATTTTTAATTTATTTCTTTTTACAGTATATAACTTCATTATTTATTTTGTATTTGGTGATTAGGTACAAAATTAGTGTGTTGCCTACAGAAAGGAAGGAATTGCACAGCAATTGAAAGTGACCCAATGCAGTGCAGTTTTATTCAATAAAGAATTAATGTTATTCCATCTCTTCTAGATGAAATGAAGGAAATTGGCTTGAGGAAAGGAGATTTTAGTGAATCAAAGGTGGAAAAATTGTCAAAGGAACCTCAAGTACCATTAGGAGGAATGATTAGAAACGATCACTTTGGAGAACTTGCAGATATCAAAGAACCAATGGAAGAACAAAATGACACAATGGAAGCACAAAATGATGTCGAAGAAGATGATAATGTGTCTGTTGAGAATGATGAATTTGGGATATATGATATTGTTGATTAGTTTTAAGATGTCTTTGAAGACGATGCTCAATTTTGCAAATTTTTTATGAGCTATAACTGTAATGTTTTGACTTTCAGATTTTAAAATAAGAATAAAGATGTATCTATTGTTGTTTTGTGATGAATCCTTTTATTTTTTATTTTATTTGTATGTGAATCACTATACATTGGAAATTTTATTGAATGTTGTCATTTTTTACTTCAAATGTATAAAAATATGAAAGAAAATTATAATTTTTTATAAAATTTTGACTTTTTTTGTTCAATTATGTCCACAAAAATGCTTTATTTGACATGTTATTTTAAGGAATATGTACCAAAATGTATAGGTTTTTTATTATATATGGCTATAAAATGTGTAATTTTTTGTTAAATATTCAAAAATGGTGTTATTTAACTTCAATTTGTTTCGATGTATTGAAGTAAAGGTAAACAATGTGTTAAAAATGATGTTTTTCACTATATTTAAGAAGCACGGAACAATAAATTAATTGAGACAAAATTATATGAAAAATCGTAACTTAAAAAAAAATAAATGGTAAAAAATATTTTTAAGATTGAAAGAAGCATGAAAAAATGACTAAAAACACCATTGAATAAAAACAAATATTTAGAAAAAATTGAAAATAGATGAAAAATAAGAATTTAAAAAAATAATGTGGAAACATTGTGGATTGAAAATTTTAAAATATCGAAACAACACCTAAAAATGGAGAGGAGGTGCTACCGGTAGCACCATTTTTAAAAACGAGGTAAAAAATTGGACCCCTCAAAAATGAGAATTCCGTAGAGTTCTTGTTAAGTTGGTAACTATGTTTGAATTGATTGAAGTCTAGATTGGACTCTTTCAAAGTTGTCTATGCGGGTTTTAGACCTTAACTATGTTAATAACCCCAGTTCAAAGTGGGAAAAATTGATGGGCCTGATTTGAGGAAGATCGAGGTCAAGTTGACAATTTGAATTGGTTTGGAATCATAGATGAACCAAAGTTTGAAATCTACTCTGAGCACAGGGAGAATCAGAGTCAAATACCCTCAAGAACAAAGGTACTGTTGGATCAAATCAACAGTGACCGTCGAGGAACAATGACCATCGGATCAAATCAAGATCAAGTCATGGTCGTAGATTTGTCTCGAGGTCAGTGTCATTGAATCAAGCAAAGGAGAAATCGTAGATCAAGATTGTAGTGAAATGAAGGAGATTCAATCGTGATCATTGATCATGAGATATCGGCAACCAAAATAAATATGGCATCTTATTGTATCGCCAATAGATTGCTAGTTGAGACCCAAGGCTCACTTTAAATTCCCGACAACGATATAACTCTTGTGTTGTCGGGACTTTGCTATATCGAGACTTAAGTTCCACATTAGGATCACCGTCGATGATATCCACTTTGGGGTCGACGATGACGACATCCACTTTTTTTTATCATCGACGAAGATATGTGAGTTAAATGAGTCAATGATGATGATCTATTTGAAATGAGGTAGATCAACAGTTCTTGGAGAAGACACATAGCAAGAATCGTCACGGTCTTTCTAGTCGTCGAAGGTTTAGTAGTCAGAACTTGGTAAGGTAAAAATTCCTATTGGATGACAACAATGATGCTTAAGCACCTGGTTCGATCTTATGGTCTTATAGAAGGTTAAGCGCTCACACCCTAGCGTCTAGTTCATCGTTGAGGTAGTGTAATTTTTTGTGTCGACATTTCAATAGAGGAAGGGTCGACGATGATGCCTCACTGTATGGTTATGGCATGTTCATATGGAGAACTCAGTGCTCATATTTTAGTTTAAATTCCAATAAGCGCTCAGTTATAGTATGTGGTCGCATGAAGGACAAGGGGCCTAACACCTTAGACAATAAGCATTCGGATTCTGAAGAAAAGGTTAGCATTGATTCAAGAAAATGCTAAGTTTATAGCCTCTGTGTGTTTGAGAAGTGATTTGGGATTGGCGAGTAATATAGAATTTGAAACTTTGTTGAAAGGAGGATTTAGAGCTCGATTGAAGAGTTAGAGCAGCTTGTGTGTTGAAGCTACAATAAGGTTATTTTAACTCTGTACATGTGGGTTTTATACCAAGAGATCACAATCACATATGAAATCCATACTTGAGTGATAGGTTGTTGTATTAGTAGATTTGTTGATTAATAGAACTTTTCATAGCGAATGTTTCCCCGCCTTGGAATTTTCCACTCTAAAACTCTCGTCTCATCTCTCATTTTATGAATTCTTATTTCTTTGGTCCTTTCCATGGGTGATTAACTAGTAGATCTATTGATATGATTTCATAATGTGAATATCTTATTAAATTTATATAAATAGTCATTATAATAAGTTAGTGGGATTAGGGAATTAGTGAACAGGCTACAGGCCTGAGACGAGAGCCGAGCCGCGCCGAGGAGCGCTCTACGACCTCTGCCGAAGGGGAGAAACCAATGGAGGATCTGGCACTCAGCTTCCATTGCAAGGTAGCGTCGGCACTGGACATCAGGTCCAGGGGCGTGCTGTGTTATTTAAAATACACAGGATTTCAAAGGGAGCATTGAGAGTGAACCAGCGATCACCCTTCTGACCAAAGGGAGCGCCAGGCCCATAGTGGACTTCAGCGCCGCTTGTTTTTTTTCCTCAGCGCACCCGTATACAGCCAAAGGAGCGCTGACAAATGAAGATTAAAGAAACGTGCCCCTGAGTCCTCTGCGCCCTCTCGTCCACCCTGCGACTTTCCTCCAAACCATGGCTGCCTCCGGGGAGCCCGATCCGCCTCTGGAGGTTCTAGCTTTCAAAACTGTGATAGTTGTTGGCCCCAAACGCCCTCCATCCATGACTCAGCAGAAGTTTGTAAAGAAATTGGACACAATCCCTTTGGTCGCCCTCCCGGAAGAAGAAACCTACAAAGCGACCTTGAATCTGGCTGAGAGAGGCCTCATAGGACAGTTCACGGGCCTCTGGCCCTCACCCAAAATGGTGGAAGAGTGGACTCAAAGGAACATGAAGCCATTGATCAAAGAAGGAATCAAAAGTTTTTTCGTAGGTAAGGGTTTCTTTGTGTTTGTTTTTGAAAACCCGGAGGACAGAGGAGTAATTTTCAGGAATGGGCCATACTTTATGGGATCCCAGGGCCTTTACCTAAACAAATGGACACCATATTTTGATCCTACCCAAGATGTCCCTTCTATTGTCCTGGTTTGGGTCAGGCTTCCTCATTTACCTCTCCACTGCTGGAATCAAAAATCCATCCAGATTATTGGCAATGCACTGGGAAAATACATAGACCAAGCAGCATGAAAGGATCAGTATTCTTGTGTGCGTATTTGCGTAGAAGTGGATCTAGAAGAGGGGCTACCGGAAGAAATCAAGCTCAATGTAGTAGGGTGGACGCATGTTCAGGAGTTGGACTACGAGAAGCTACCTTTTAAATGCAGACATTGCCATTGGCACAGACACTTTGCAAAGCATTGCAAGAAGAAGGCTGAGGAACAAGTAGACAAACAGAACGGGGAACAATGGACCCTAGTCCAGAAAAATGTAAACACAAAAAAAGGCACAGGTAAAGGCAAGATGGCCGGAGGACCTAGCAACTCCAGAGCAGGCCAAGAAGAGGAAGCAAATCCAAACGGGACAGAAAGTGCGTAGAACAATCAAACAAATTCAACCCAAGAGAACATGGAACAGGTAGACACACCACCTTCAAACAAATAGGGAAGGGAGCCAGTACAGACTGAAGCCAATCAAGGCAGCCCCTCTAATCCCTCGTACGTAGAAATTGCAAGGAAAAAACCAGTGGAAAGCTCAGGTTCTTCAGAGGACGAAACATATGAGAAACCCTCGAAAAAAGTAGGAAGGAAATCCTGCAAAGAAAAGAGGGAAGAGGAGGCGGAAAGACTCAAAACACAAGGAATCCAGTCTACAATAGAAATGTCTATTGGGCGAAACATCAGACCAAGGCCTTCTAAGGGAGGCCTCAACCTCCCCCCCTTAAGTAAATAATGAATCTTGTCTCTTGGAATTGTAGAGGACTGGGGAATCCCTCCAAAATCGAAGCAGTAAAGGACCTTTTGAAAGCAGATCCCTCAGATATTCTCATGCTCCAAGAGACCAAAATAGAAGGGCAAGCCCTTCTAGAGATCAACAGTTCAAAGTGGAATAAAAGATCAGGCAAAGTAGTCAACTCAAGGGGAACCTATGGAGGCCTTCCAACTCTATGGTCGGAAGACCTATTCCATTTAAATAAGAATCATGAAACCCAGCACTGGATATTTATGGAATTGAAGCACAAAGCAAGTAAGTTGACCATCTCTCTCTTCAATCTTTATGTTCATGTTTCCTACTCTGAAAAATGAGAATGTTGGAATTCCCTCTCTGTCTTTTTAGAGGAGACTTCTCCTAGTAATATCATTATAGTCGGGGACCTAAATATTGTAATGAAAGCTAAAGAAAAGAGGGGGGGCACCAGCACTAGAGACCCCTTGCTGGACAAGGTGGAGGAGATCACACAGACTTGGGATCTTTTAGATTTCAGTCCAGTTCGAGGAATTTACACTTGGTCCAATAACAGAGTGGGACTAGAACACATTTCTGCTCGGTTAGATCGATTCCTGGTACAAAGATCCATAATGATGAACAAAAAGATCATCATCACCAAAATCCTGCCTAAGCTCACCTCAGATCATAAGCCAATACAGCTTCTTCTGGAAGAGGAAGAAGACCTGGGCCCTATTCCTTTCCGTTTCAGCCCTCAATGGATCGAGAGAGATGGTTTTATAGAGATAGTGAAAACAGCTTGGGCCAGATCCTTTTCTGGATCCTCGAGTTATGTGTGGGAGCAAAAGTTGAAAGCCACAAAACAATCCTTGAAGGACTGGATAAAAAAACCAGCCTCTACTCCCACCGAAAAAAGAAGAGAAGTAGTGCAGTCACTGCAGACCTTGCAAACAGAAATGGAAAGCAAAGACATCACTACAGAGTTGCTGGAAAAAGAAATAAAAGAGCAACGATCCACATATCAATCTTTTTCAGAAGGAAGAAGAATACTGGAGACTCAAATCCAGAAGTTTTTGGATGAAGGCTGGGGATAGGAACACCTCCTTCTTCCACCGCCAATATAGAGAAAGATTGTCCAAGAATCACATAGCAGAAATCAAAACAGTGGAGGGCCAAGTTTGCAAAGGCTTCAATCAAGTCAAAGATGCCGTAGAAACCCACTTCGGGAATTTATACAGAGAAGGTACTCAAAGAAACGAAGAGGAGACTGTCGATTTCCTCTCCAACATCCCTTCCCTCATCAGCCTGGAAGATAACACAATCCTTTGTAGACCAACAACAGAGGAAGAAATCATTAATGTTATCTGGTCCATGGATGTAGACAAGGCACCAGGGCCTGATGGATTTACAATACATTTATACAAAACTTGTTGGCATATTATTAAGGAAGATCTCCAGAAAATGATAAGTGGGTTTATGAAAAAATCCAAGGTAGGGGGAGGAACTAACTCCACTTACCTAGCTTTAATCCCCAAAGACTCCAGCCCCGATTTATTTGCAAGGTTCAGGCCCATATCGCTGTGTAACACCTCCTGTAAGATTCTGGAAAAACTCCTAGCAAATAGGATCAAGCCGCTGCTAAAAAGATTGATCTCCAGCCCTCAAGGTGGTTTTGTGGAAGGTAGGCACATTCTGGACAATGTAATCCAAGTCCAAGAGACAATACATACAAGTAAACAACGGAAAGAGAAAGGAATGTTGATAAAATTAGACATGGCGAATGCATTTGACAGAGTCAATCGCTCATTCCTTTGCAAAGTTCTTCTCACCTTTGGCTTCTTGCCTCATTTTGTTCATCTAATTAAAGCCTGCATTGACAGTCCATGGATTGCCCCACTAGTCAATGGTCGCCCAACCAATTTTTTCCAAGCTCAGAGAGGAATCAGGAAGGGATGCCCTCTCTCCCCTTTCCTGTACATCTTAATGGATGATTCCCTTAGTCGAAAACTCACTGCTGAAAGATTAGCTGGTAACATTCTGGGTCTCAAACCGTCCACTGGAGCAGAACCTCTGAATCATGCGCTCTTCGCTGACGATTCCCTCCTTCTTGGGGGAGCCTCCATCAGAATTGCCAAAGCTTTTGACATGGTCCTCAGAAATTATTGCAGAGTATCGGGAGCCTTAGTGAATGAGAGAAAAAATGAAGTCTTCAACTGGAATATAAGTCAACACGAACACAGGCATCACCACTCTCCTCGGGTTCAAAGGTCAAACAAAATGGGATAGGTTTAAGTATCTCGGCCTTCCCATAATCTCTGGCATTAACAAAAGATCGCTTTGGAGCGATGTCATCTCCAAAATTAAATCAAAAATTTCAGCATGGGGAGGCTACTGGTTGACTAAGGGAGGCAAAGTAATCTTAATTAAATCCCTGTTGTCTGTGCTTCCAATCTTCCAGGCGGCATTTCTTCTAGCACCAAGAAACGTGTTAAGAACCAAACATCAATATAGCATAGAAAAACCTCAGGAAAAGTACTCAATGCCTTGAAAAAGAGATAATTTCAAATAATAAGCCTCTTTGAGGGGGAAACCTATTTTTAACCCACTTAAATGTTCAAGTACAATATGATTCAAAATGAAAATGTCTCCTTGGTATATATAGGAGACTAGGAGGTATAATTACAACTAATGGCCTAAAGCCGACATAAATAAAATAACATTACTAATCTA
>ML851438.1:2844-18112 GCA_009831015.1 Picea engelmannii
ATGAAATATTATTAAAGTATATTTATGATGAAATTTTATTTCATATTATTTAACTTATTTTAGAATGAGAATCCATTTTCACTCAGATCGGGTGATACGGAGGAGAATCATGACAAGGTAGGGGCCTTGGGACCTACCCCCACTTGGCGCCTATTGGCCCCCCATGACTACCTACCACACCCACCTACTGTTAAATTTACAGTGACTTACGTCACACACTTAGTCAAACTATGATTTCAACCTCCAGTAAAGCTTTAACGGTAATGCAGTAAACAACTATCATTCAACAATAGTTTATGAGCATAAATACAAATGACTAAGCAATATGAAACTTAGCAGCAAAAATAAATGAACAATAGACATCATTCAACCATACATTTGACACAAATATTTATGGGCAATGCCCCTGGAAAAACCCCGAAGGGAAAACCTACCAAGAAGAGATTCTTTTATTGAGCTCACAAGAAAAAATTTTGAGTTTACAACAACAATATTTTCAGCATTAATTACAATAGTACTTATCTTGAAATATGTGCCCACACTTCACCTTGATTTTTGTGCCAAAGTCCCTTGATTTATGTGTCTAAAATATGTTGTACGACCTTGTACTTTTCTATTGTATGGCTATACAAACTTGATTGTCATGATTTCTATGCAGACTTCCTATACCTTTCAGTACGGTTTTACTACAACATTAAATACCTCTATTTCTATGCATTTTCTATGTTGTATGACCAGCATTAAATATTGTACAACCTGCTCTAAAATTTGTATTGTACTGATTGTCCTTTAATAGTTGTAGCTTCCTTGGGATGTGTGCCCCCTCTCCTTGGGATTTGCACCAATCCTCTTGGTACTCCTTCTCTTCTTCCTTTCAGCTCAATCTCTCTTGGGAAATGTGTCTCTTCACTTTCCCTTTGTTCTCTCTTCTCCTTGACCTATATGATCTCTAGATGAGGGTCCTTCTTCACCTATCCAAGCTCTTGAACCACAGTCCTTTGTGATCCAATACTCTGTGTCGACTCCCTCAACACCTGTCAAGTGTCTGCAAAATTCCTTCTTTGCTTCTACACTCTCAAATGACTCCACACTAGAAAAAGTCTTTCTTTGTTATATTTGTGTGAATGTGTCTTCTCCTTCTCCTAGCCTTGCTTTTATAATCATGAGTTACAATCTATTTCTAATCTCCAAAGTGATCTACAGTTGAGATTACTTCTCACACTCACTTTTAGATTTAGATTGCATGTTGCATGCTAAGTACTTTTGGCATGTTTCATAAATAACTCAATTAACTAATTCATAATTATTTAATAAAAGATATTTACTTTAATAATTCATTTAATTAAAGTAAATTCAAGAGTAGAAGGCTTTGGACTAATTCCACACATCTAGACACATAGACTTGTGCGGAAATACCTGTCTGATGCTACCACTAACATCAACAGGCAGCATATGGGACATCATTTTTCTTTGACATCACAGAAAGCGTCTTTGTCCTCTTCATTCATCATACTGACTCAATTCACATGTTTTCAAGAACATGTCCTTCGGCTCCCGAATCACAATACCTTCTTTAGTCATCATTTGAGTTCATGGCCCTTCAACTCCCCACATGTGCTCCCTTGGCCACCATGCCTTGGCCATTTAATTCAGTTGAAAGCAAAGGAATGACTTCAGATTGGCATTCGGGCTCCTTAGTCGAATTTTTCTCCGGTGTAGAACGTGTAGTCCCAGCGCATCTCTCTCCATGTACTGAAGGATTCAGTTGTTCTGCAATTGTGAGATGGAGGCAATGAAGGGTAAAATAAAATTGCAACAACATGAGATGGTGGTTGATGCAAACCCCCTTCTCTCCTAAGGGTTGTGCGACCTCTCGATCAAGGATCTTCAATTCTGAGCCGAATCGGCTCCCTGAAACCTTACTGGTCTCACTTTACGATTTAACACAAGCTCTTTCAGTCCTCTAGTGAAGGTTCTATGGCACCCGCGACCTTTTCCTTCGCGTTGTTGAAATATCAAATTTCAGGGAAAGCTCCTCTCTCCTTAACCCTCTCCCGTATGTGACCTCGGGCTATGTCTTCGCGTAAACACACGATTGTGAGTGCGGTCGAGAGTGGTTTGGGATCAACCCACTTTTCTCCCCACAATTCACTATCAATTGCCATGCGTCCCTTTGCAATACCGTGGTTTCGATTATGGCCCGCTCTCAAAATTTTAAAAGTCCAAGCACTTTCTATCCCCGCAATCTAGTGTGATCGTTGATCTCGTGATCTCAGATGGAGCCTCTCGATCAACGGTTCAGATCTGCCTCCTTTCCTTCCTTCTCTCCGGATCACGCCTTCCTAGATCTCCGCGATCTGTTGACGCATGCCCCTTTTCAAATCAATGGTTGTGATTTGCTTCGTCAATTCAGATTTTGAAGGTTTCAACTCCCAAACCTTACTCTTTGCATGATGGTTGATATTTTGCCACGTATCCTCCTCAAATCGACAGCCCTAGACCAATTCAAGACTTCGGACTTCAAAGATCTCAACTCTCAACTTTTTCTTTCCCCCAAATTTTTTTTTTATCCGAAGCTTCGCGATCTATTGACGTGTGTCTCCTACATATCGACGGTTACTATTCACTTCGGGTCTTCACCCGAAGCCCACGGATTTATGTCACGTGTCCTCCTTAATCTGACGGTTATGATTTACTTCGGGTCTTTACCCAGAGTCCGCGGATTTATGCTGCCTATTCTCCTGAATCAGACGGCTATGTTTTGCTTCAGGTATTTACCCGGAGTCCACGGATTCTTGTCGCTTGTCCTTCTGAATCGAACGGCTAGGATTCACTTCGGATCTTCACACTTCGAGAGTTTCAACTCTCAACTCTCACTCCCTCCTGAAGCTCACAATCCATCACCACGTGTCCCTCTGGATCTAACGGTCCAGATTCACTTCGGACTTCAGGTTTTAGGAGTTTCAAATCTCAACTGAAATCTTCGAAGCAATTTTTCCCAAAACCTCAGATCTGTTGACACGTATCCCATGACGACCAATGGTCAGGATCTACTTCATCTCTTCGCGACTTTGCTCTCTCTACGTGCACACAGAGGCTAAAGCTCGTGCACTTTGTTCAGATCTGACGATCCAGAATGATACTGCTCCCTCTTGGACGGATCTTAGTCGATGTCTAGTGAAATCTTCATAACTTCGTTTCCCTTGAAGATTTCTCCCGCTATCTCTCGTGAGCTTTCTCCTTCGAACCCTTTGACTCCTTAGAGGGTTACTTCAACACTTAGTCGAATTTCAGATCTGTGCACTCCTTGCAACAGATTCTTATGCAAGACTTAGCTTCTTGCGGGCAACTGTGCACGCCTTGCAGCAGTCCCTTTGCACTCCTTGCAAATGGAAAGTTAACGCTATCTCTTCTGAGCTTATGAGTTGAAACAAACTATGTCACTCCTTGCAGTAGATTCTCATGCAAGACTTAAATTCTCACGAATGATTGTGCATGCCTTGCAGCAATCACTTTGCACTCATTGCAAAGGGAAATTTTCGCACTATCTATGCTAAGCTTCTGAGTCGAACCAGACTCTATCAACGCACTCCTTGCAGACTGTATGCACACCTTGCATGAACTCAACGAAAAGAACAACCGAAACTTATCTAAACACTTCACAGTTTCATATACTCAACAGAACAACTCATTCATTCGTGAAAACAAAATAACAGGGAACTATAAACACTAGCAACACCATGCATTGGATCAATTTTCCTCTATTATATTCATTCAAATGTAAATGGCTACATCTATGATAAAATAATAACTCAAAATTCAACAACAACCAAATCACAGTAATCTCCTACTAACTTACAGAAGCCTCATTTAGGCATACCATGCATCTACATATACAAGAGGTCCTCTAGGGTTCCCTCTAACTACCTCTCCTATCAAAGTAACAGCTAACAACTACTCCAGCTCCGTTTCATTAAAGTCTGGGAGTGAAACTCCCAGATCTCTTCCGATCATTCAGCTTCTGAGCGTTTCGCTCTTCTTCAATCATCTGTTCAAAACGGATCTACAGGAAACATCAGTTTTTAGATTCCTTTTAATTGAAAAGGCACGCTATGGCGTTGTGTTGTCCCTCCACGTGGGCTTTTCTGAAGATGCTCCTGCATCATACTCCACTGCTAGGAAAATCATGAGCTCCTACTCATGGCTCCCTCTTCCATGTCATTGAGATCCTTCGGGGTACCATACTTTCTCTTGGAGCTGTTTATCTGCTCCTTTTCTTTGTTTCTTCTTCTGCCTTGCTACTCCTGCAGGTTTTCTTCTGTCCCATACTTCTCTGATGACTGCTTCTTGTGTTGCTTCCAACATCAATCTCTTTATCTCCTCTATTTCTTTGTCCAGCTAGTCCATTGGCTGGCTTTCCTCCTGCAGTATGCTCTGTTGCATCTTCTCTCCATCAATTTCCAACTTAACTTGTTGGATAAGATGCCTTTGCATCTTTACCCTTCTCTCTAGGGGCTCCGGCTTTTCACACAGATCAACAAGATCCATGCTATATGTTGCTTCCTCCTCTGTTGTAGGTTCACATTCTACAGCTATCTCTTGCTCATCTTCCTGACTGGAAAATTTGATCCATTCCTCTAAATTCTCTTCTCCCCCTGCTGTATATCCCAATTCTACAGTTGCCTCATGTTCATCTCCTTGGCTGAAATTTTCGAGCAATTACACCGAATACTCTTCTTTCTCCATCTCTTGGGCACATTGAAATGTATGCTCTTTCTCCCTTTTACCAATCTGATCAATCTTAGCTTCATGTTATCTTCATCACCTGTGGCACTAGCTGGCCATTATGTTGCAGACTCCAGTTCTGCAGTCTCACCACTGAGTTGTTGCTTAGCTTCCTCCTTTGACAAATTGACTTATGTCATCTCCTCTTGTGTTGGTTCAACTCCAACTTCCTCCAGCTTCTCCCCAAGCCGGTATGCTCCTCCACCTGTTTCCAACTTAGCCTCTTGGATATGCCGACTCTGTATATTTACACTTCTCTCCAGGGCTTCCAGTTCCTCATACAGCTCAGCAAAATCTATGATGTCTGCTTCCTCTTCTGCTAAAAGCTCCAGTGTTGCAATCATCTCTTGTTCATCTCCCGGGATGAAATTTTTGAACAATTATGTTGAATGCTCTTCTCTTGCAATCTTCATGACTATCTCCTGGTAGCCATCTTCTACTTTTGGATTATCCAACCAATCCTCCAACATCTTCAGCTTTTGCTCCCATTGAGTGAGCAATTCATCTGAATTCTCCTCTTTTTCTGTTGGGGCAGAAATTAGTGTTTTCTCCTTCTCCTCCTCTTTGATAGTCCTTGTTATTTATCTTTCCTCTGTTGCACCTGTATCACAGACACAGTTACCTTTAAAAGAATTTGGCCCCATGGCTTCTTTCTTGGATTATGGTTGCACCACTTCCTCATGTGCAACACTTGTATTTTCCTCTGCTGGACTATTTGGAAAGAGTATTTGAATCCTCTGCTAGACTATTTGGAAAGAATATTTGAATTCCCCCAATGATTGGAACACACGTCTGATATTCTTCCATCAACACTCCTTGCTGACATGAACTCTCAACTGAGTTCATCTCTTCTCCCTTTCCCACCTGACAACTTGGTATTTTCTCTCTGCCCACCTGGAAGTCTATGAGATCACTTGATCTCTCTCCATTTCCCACCTGGCAAATTGAACTTCCATCACTTCTTCCCTTTTGGCAGTTTATGAGATCCTTGACTGATCTCACCTCCTCCTCATCATTGAGGTTCCTCCCAATTTCTGGATCACAGATGTGAACCATCTCCTATGTGTCTTTGAGGTTTTCTACATGCCTCAGCTACCTCTTTAACAATTGTTGTTGTCCTCTTACCAACCATTTTTGAACAGGCCATTTTACCTTCCTCTTCAAAGACCATTCGTACCTCCAGTGTACCTTTGCCTCTTGTTGCATCTTCAATGTTAGTTGTTCCATTCTTTCTCTTATCTCAATGAGCTCCTTGTCAATATTTGCTTTACTTTTCTGATGGCGGTCTCCTCTTCGACCATGCTCATGGCCTTCAGTAGCCATCTTCCTCTTACCTCAGCCCACCTGGTTGTCTACTATTTGCTCCACACCTTGTAACACTCTTCACAAAGCATCAGTACTCTGTCTCCCTTCACCTGTTGTCTACAGGTGAGCTTCATCTTCTAATACCATTTGATGTCATCAGATTATCTCTATTCACCTTCTCACCTTTTCCTACAATCTGCAGACAAAATTCAGTTCTGGATACTACTTGAAGTAGTCAGACTACCTCCATCTCCTTCGTCTAAAATCTACAAGCGAAAATAAGCTATGATACCACTTGATGGTATCAGAGTTTCTCCTTTCACTGTCTCGTCTTTGCCTGTCGTCTACAAGCAAAAATCAAGCTCTAATACCACTTGATGGTATCAAACTATCTCCTTTATCTCCTTTCCTCTTTTACCTATTGTCTACAAGCAAAAATCGGCTCTGATACCACTTAATGAAGACCCCCCTTCTCTCCTAAGGGTTGCGCGACCTACCGATCAAGGATCTTCAATTTTGAGTTGAATCGGCTCCCTGAAACCTTACTGGTCTCACTTTACGATTTAACACAGGCCCTTTCAGTCCTCTAGTGCAGGTTCTATGGCACCCGTGACCTCTTCCTTCGCGCTGCTGAAATATCAAATTTCAGGCGCAAGCTACTCTCTCCTTAGCCCTCTCCCGTATGTGACCTCGGGCTATGTCTTCGCGTAAACACACAATTGCAGGCGCGGTCCAGAGTGGTTTGGGATCAACCCACTTTTCTTCCCACAATTCACTATCAATCGCCATGCGTCCCTTTGCAATACCGTGGTTTCGATTGTGCCTGCTCTCAAAATTTTAAAGTATGATCACTTTTTGTCCCCGCAATCATGCATGACCGTTGATCTCATGATCTCGGATGGAAACTCTTGATCAATGGTTTAGATCTGCCTCCTTTCCTTCCTTATCTCTAGATCACACCTTCCTAGATCTCCGCGATCTGTTGACGTGTGCCTCTTTTCAAATCAACGGTTGTGATTTGCTTCGTCAATTTGGGTTTTGAAGGTTTCAACTCCCAAAACTTACTCTCTTTGTGATGGTTGATCTCCTGCCATGTATCCTCCTTAAATCAACGGCCCTAGCCCGCTTCGAGACTTCAGACTTCGGAGATCTCAACTCTCAACTTTCGCTTTCCCCCAAAGTGCTTTTATCTGAAGCTTTGTGATCTATTGACGCGTGTCTCCTATAGATCGATGGTTACTATTCACTTTGGGTCTTCACCCGGAGCCCATGGATTTCTGCCGCGTGTCCTCCTTAATCTGATGGTTATGATTTACTTTGGGTCTTTACCTAGTTTCCACATATTTATGCCCCGTGTTCTCCTTAATCGGATGGCTATGTTTCACTTCGGGTATTTACCTAGAGTCCACGGATTCTTGCCGCTTGTCTTTATGAGTATGATGACTAGGATTCACTTTGAATCTTCGCACTTCGGGAGTTTCAACTCTCAACTCTCGCTCCCTCCTAAAGCTCACAAACTGTCACCATGCGTCCCTCTGGATATGACAGTCCATATTCACTTCAGACTTTGGGTTTTGGGAGTTTCAAATCTCAACTGAAATCTTCGAAGCGATTTTTCCCAAAACCTCAGATCTGTTGACACGTATCCCATGGTGACCAATGGTCAGGATCTACTTCGGCTCTTCGCGACTTTTCTCTCTTTACGTGCACACAGAGGCTAAATCTCATGCACTTTTCTCAGATCTAACGATCTGGAATGATACTGCTCCCTCTTGGACGGATCTTAGTTGATGGCTAGTGAAATCTTCATAACTTCGTTTCCCTTGAAGATTTATCCCGCTATCTCTTGTGAGCTTTCTCCTTCAAACCCTTTGACTCCTTAGAGGGTTACTTCGACACTTAGTCGAATTTCGGATCTGTGCACTCCTTGCAACATATTCTTATGCAAGACTTAGCTTCTTGCGGGCAACTGTGCACGCCTTGCAGCAGTCCCTTTTGCACTCCTTGCAAATGGAAAGTTAACGCTATCTCTTATGAGCTTATGAGTCGAAACAAACTATGTCACTCCTTGCAGTATATTCTCACGCAAGACTTAAATTCTCGCGGACGATTGTGCATGCCTTGCAGCAGTTACTTTGCACTTCTTGCAAAGGGAAATTTTCTCACTATCTCTACTGAGCTTCTGAGTCAAACCAGACTCTATCAACGCATTCCTTGCGAACTGTATGCACACCTTGCATGAACTCAACGAAGAGAACAACCGAAACTTATCTAAACACTTCACAGTTTCATATACTCAACAACACAACTCATTCATTCGTGAAAACAAAATAACAGGGAATTGTAAACAGTAGCAACACCATGCATTGGATCAATTTTCCTCTGTTATATTCATTCAAATGTAAATGGCTACAACTATGATAAAACAATAACTGAAAATTCAACAACAACCAAATCACAGTAATCTCCTACTAACTTACAGAAGCCTCATTTAGGCATACCATGCATCTACATATACAAGAGGTCCTCTAGGGTTCCCTCTGACTACCTCTCCTATCGAAGTAACAACTAACAACTACTCCAGCTCCGTTACATTAAAATCTGGGAGTGAAACTCCCAGATCTCTTGCGATCATTTAGCTTCTGAGCATTTCTCTCTTCTTCAATCATCCGTTCAAAATAGATCTACAGGAAACGCCAGTTTTTAGATTCCTTTTAATTAAAAAGGCGCGTTATGGCGCTGTGTTGTCCCTCCACATGGGATTTTCTGATGATGCTCCTACATCATACTCCACTGCTAGGAAAATCATGAGCTCCTGCCCATGGCTCCCTCTGCCATGTCGTTGAGATCCTCCAGGGTCCCATACTTTCTCTTGGAGTTGTTTATCTGCTCATTTTCTTTGTTGCTTCTTCTACCTTGCTGCTCCTGCAGGTTTTCTTTTGTCCCATACTTCTCTGATGACTGCTTCTTGTGTTGCTTTCAACATCAATCTCTTTATCTCCTCTATTTCTTTGTCCAGCTAGTCCATTAGTTGGCTTTCCTCCTGCAGTATGCTCTGTTGCATCTTCTCTCCATCAATTTCCAACTTAACTTGTTGGATAAGATGCCTTTGCATCTTTACCCTTCTCTCAAGGGGCTCCATCTTTTCACACAGATCAACAAGATCCATGCTATCTATTTCTTCCTCCTCTGTTGTAGGTTCACATTCTACAGTTATCTCTTGCTCATATTCCTAACTGAAAAATTTGAGCCATTCCTCTAAATTCTCTTCTCCCCCTGCTGTATATCCCAATTCTATAGTTGCCTCATGTTCATCTCCTTGGCTGAAATTTTGGAGCAATTCCACTGAATAGTCTTCTTTCTCCATCTCTTGGGCACATTGAAATGTGTGCTCTTTCTCCTTTTTACCAATCTGATCAATCTGAGCCTTCATGTTATCTTCATCACCTGTGGCACTAGCTGGCCATTCTATTGCACACTCCAGTTCTGCAGTCTCACCAATGAGTCGTTGCTCAGCTTCCTCCTTTGACAGATTGACTTCTGTCATCTCCTCTTGTGTTGGTTCAACTCCAACTTCCTCCAGCTTCTCCCCAGGTCGGTATGCTCCTCCACCTGTTTCTAACTTAGCCTGTTGGATATGCCTACTCTGCATATTTACACTTCTCTCCGGGGCTTCCAGTTCCTCATACAGCTCAGCAAAATCTATGATGTATGCTTCCTCTTCTGTTGTAGGCTCCAATGTTGCAATCATCTCTTGTTCATCTCTCGGGCTAAAATTTTTGAAAAATTCTGTTGAATTCTCTTCTCCTGCAATATTCTTGACTGTCTCCCGGTAGCCATCTTCTAGTTCTAGATTATCCAACCAATCCTCCAACATCTTCAGCTTTTGATCCCATTGAGTGAGCAATTCATCTGAATTCTCCTCTTTTTCTGTTGGGGCAGACATTAGTGTTTTCTCCTTCTCCTCCTCTTTGATAGTCCTTGTTAGTTGTCTTTCCTCTGTTGCACCTATATCACAGACACAGTTATCTTTAAAAGCATTTGACCCCATGGCTTCTTTATTGGATTCTGGTTGCACCACTTCCTCATGTGCAACACTTGTATTTGCCTCTGCTAGACTATTTGGAAAGAATATTTGAATTCCCCCAATGATCAGAACACACCTCTGATCTTCTTCCATTAACACTCCTTGCTGACATGAACTCTCAATTGAGTTCATCTCTTCTCCCTTTCCCACCTGACAACTTGGTATTTTCTCTCTGCCCACTTGGCAGTCTATGAGATCACTTGATCTCTCTCCATTTCCCACCTGGCAAATTGAACTTCCATCACTTCTTCCCTTTTGGTAGTTTATGAGATCCTTGAATGATCTCACTTCCTCCTCATCATTGAGGTTCCTCCCAGTTTATGGCTCACAGATGTGAACCATCTCCTATGTGTCTCTGAGGTTTTCCACATGCCTCGGCCACCTCTTTAACAATTGTTGTTGTCCTCTTACCAAGAATCTATGAACAGACCATTTTACCTTCCTCTTCAGAGACCATTCGTACCTCCAGTGTACCTTTGCCTCTTGTTGCATCTTCAATGTTAGTTGTTCCATTCTTGCTCTTATCTCAATGAGCTCCTTGTCAATTTTTTCTTTACTTTTCTGATGGCAGTCTCCTCTTCGACCACGCTCATGGCCTTTAGTAGCCATCTTCCTTTTACCTCAGCCCACCTGGTTGTCTACCATTTTCTCCACACCTTGTAACACTCTTCACAGAGCATCAATACTCTGTCTCCCTTCACCTGTTGTCTACAGGTGAGCTTCATCTTCTGATACCATTTGATGTCATCAGATTATCTCTATTCACCTTCTCACCTTTGCCTACAATCTACAGACAAAATTCGGTTATGGATACTACTTGATGTATTCAGACTACCTCCTTCATCTCCTTCGCTTGAAATCTACAGGCGAAAATAATATTTGATACCACTTGATTGTATCAGAGTATCTCCTTTCACTGTCTCGCCTTTGTCTGTCGTCTGCAAGAAAAAATCAAGCTCTAATACCACTTGATGGTATCAAACTATCTCCTTTATCTCCTTTCCTCTTTTGCCTGTTGTCTACAAGCAAAAATCGGCTCTGATACCACTTAATGTAGACCCCCCTTCTCTCCTAAGGTTTGTGCGACCTCCATGTCAAGGATCTTCAATTCTAAGCTGAATCGGCTCCCTGAAACCTTACTGGTCTCACTTTACGATTTAACGCAAGCCCTTTCAGTCCTCTGGTGCAGGTTCTATGGCACCCGCGACCTCTTCCTTCGCGTTGTTGAAATATCAAATTTCAGGCGCAAGCTACTCTCTCCCTAGCCCTCTCCCATATGTGACCTAGGGCTATGTCTTCACGTAAACACACAATTGCGGGCATGGTCTAGAGTGGTTTGGGATCAACCCACTTTTCTCCCCGCAATTCACTATCAATCGCCATGCGTCCCTTTGCAATACCATGGTTTCGATTGTGGCCTGCTCTCAAAAATTTAAAGTACGAGCACTTTTTGTCCCCGCAATCCTGCGTGACCATTGATATTGTGATCTCGGATGGAGCCTCTCGATCAATGGTTCAGATCTGCCTCCTTTACTTCCTTATCTCCAGATCACACCTTCCTATATCTCTGTGATCTGTTGACGTGTGCCCCTTTTCAAATCAACGGTTATGATTTGCTTCGTCAATTCGGGTTTTGAAGGTTTCAACTCCCAAAACTTACTCTCTCCATGATGGTTGATCTCCTACCATGTATCCTCCTCAAATCGACAACCCTAGCCCACTTTGAGGCTTCAGACTTCGGAGATCTCAACTCTCAACTTTCGCTTTCCCCCAAAGTGCTTTTATCTGAAGCTTCGCAATCTATTGACGCGTGTCTCCTACAGATTGATGGTTACTATTCACTTCAGGTCTTCACCCGGAGCCCATGGATTTATGTCGCGTGTCCTCCTTAATCTAATGGTTATGATTTACTTTGGGTCTTTACCCAGAGTCCACGAATTTATGCCGCGTGTTCTCCTTAATTGGGCGGCTATGTTTCACTTCGGGTATTTACCTGGAGTCCACAGATTCCTACCGCATGTCCTTATGAATATGATGACTAGGATTCACTTTGAATCTTCGCACTTCGGGAGTTTCAACTCTCAACTCTCGCTCCCTCCTGAAGCTCACAATCCGTCGCCATGCGTCCCTCTAGATCTGACGGTCTAGATTCACTTTAGACTTCGGGTTTCGGCAGTTTCAAATCTCAACTGAAATCTTTGAAGCGATTTTTCCCGAAACCTCAGATTTGCTGACACGTATCCCTTGGCGACCAATGGTCAGGATCTACTTAGACTCTTCACGACTTTTCTCTCTCTTCATGCACACAGAGGCTAAAGCTCATGCACTTTTCTCAGATCTGACGATCTAGAATGATCACACGCTCCCTCTTGGACGGATCTTAGTCGATGGCTACTGAAATCTTTAGAACTGTGTTTCCCTTGAATATTTCTCTCGCTATCTCTCGTGAGCTTTCTCCTTCGAACCCTTTGACTCCTTAGAGGGTTACTTCGACACTTAGTCAAATTTCGAATCTGTGCACTCCTTGAAACGGATTCTTATGCAAGACTTAGCTTCTTGTGGGCGACTCTGCACGCCTTGCAGCAGTCCCTTTGCACTCCTTGCAAATGGAAAGTTAACGTTGTCTCTTCTGAGCTTATGAGTCGAAACCGACTCTGTCACTCCTTGTAGAAGATTCTCACGCAAGACTTAAATTCTCACAGACGTCTGTGCACGCCTTGCAACAGACACTTTTCACTCCTTACAAAGGGAAAGTTTTGTGCTATATCTACTGAGCTTCTGAGTTGAACCAGACTCTATCAACGCACTCCTTGCGAACTGTATGCACACCTTGCATGAACTCAACGAAGAGAACAACTGAAACTTATCTAAACACTTCACAGTTTCATATACTCAACAACACAACTCATTCATTCGTGAAAACAAAATAACATGGAATTGTAAACAGTAGCAACACCATGCATTGGATCAATTTTCCTCTGTTATATTCATTCAAATGTAAATGGCTACAACTATGATAAAACAATAATTGAAAATTCAACAACAACCAAATCACAATAATCTCCCTCTAACTTGCAGCAGCCTCATTTAGGCATACCATGCATCTACATATACAAGAGGTCCTCTAGGGTTCCCTCCAACTACCTCTCTTATCAAAGTAACATCTAACAACTACTCCAGCTCCATTACATTAAAGTCTGGGAGTGAAACTCTCAGATCCCTTGCGATCATTCAGCTTCCGAGCATTTCGCTCTTCTTCAATCATCCGTTCAAAACGAATCTACAGGGAACGCCAGTTTTTAGATTCCTTTTAATTAAAAAGGCACGCTATGGCGTTGTGTTGTCCCTCCATGTGGGATTTGTTGATGATGCTCCTGCATCAGTGGCTCTTCAAGCATCCCATGCTCAACTGGAGCACTAGTTACAGGACATGGAAGATAGGAGAGATAAAGAAATTAAAATTGCCATTTGTAAGGTGAACAAGCGCTCTGATCATATCCAGTCCCTTGGCAAATCCATCCAACGTAGTCAACCAGGTGCTACAGTGCAGCTCGAACCTCTCCCCTTTGCAGGATCACAAGCCTCCTATGAATTAATGTAGCCACTAATTGATCAACTAGAGCAAGTCAATCAACAAGATTGTCAAACAATGGCGGACACCAAGTTGAAACTTATTTAGTCTAGGTTCTCTTATGCAATGTAAATCTGTCTTTTTGTTGTTCTCCTATGTCAGGCTCTACACTTGGAAGGATAGTAATAATTTTTTGTAAGAATTGTAGTAGTTGTTCCCACTGAGGATAAGTAAGATCTTCTATCTGATATAGGTATCAGGACAATTTGGATTTTTGTACAATCCGACTGATTTTTCCTTGCAACAACCCATTTTATAATAAAAATTAATGGTTTTTGTTAAAAAAATAACAATAATAAATATTATATATTCTCAAATCCAGAGGGGGTAGGGTATGTACACCTCGTAGACTTTAGCAATCAAATCACTGTAAGAAGGGAGTCCCTCGTCCCACAAACAAGGTCTCATACACCAATTTGGTGTCTTTAGCAGCAAAGGAGGTCCCTCATCCCACAAACAAGAGGGCCTCATACACCAATTTGGTGTTTGGCTTGGTCGTGACCTTAAAATTAGATTATTATTATTATTTTTATATGATTAATTTTTAAATTTTAATAATATATATTTTAACCATAGGGGAACCGCTCCTAGTATTTCCAACATCTCTGAAACTAGTTCCAAAAGTTTCTGAAGCTTGGGAACTTGGAGCTTTTTGGGAACTTCAACATCAAGGAAATGGGAGCTTGGAAACTAGTTTCCTAAATAAAGAGCTTTAAATTAAAATTATATTAAGTTAAAATGTAAATATTTTATTCCATTATTACAAATACATAATTTATTACAAATATTTTCATTATATTTATTTAAAATATCACTATAAACAAAAACTAAATTACACTAAATAGTATTTTAAAATTTATTTAAATAAAAAGATTTAATATTACTCACTTTATAGTTGTGGATATGAAAAACTTTTAATGCATGTATGTTTTCCTTCCAACCTAGACTAAATATGAAAGTCGAATAAATCAATACCCTATGCATGTATGTTTTCCTTCAAGCCCAAACTAAATATGAAAGTCTAATAAATCAATACCCTGTTCATGGCAAGCATTTGCTCCAGTTTGTTGTTTCTATCAACCAACCATGTCATTGACTTTTATTGTATTTTCATATTACAAGAATACTATTTAGCTTTTTCCAAAAATTTTCCTAGATTAATGTTGCAGAACTTCAATTTTATTGAAATAAGATTTGAAATGTACCATTATCTCATACAATGTAATCTAAAATATTTTTTATATTTTTTTAATATATTATTGTCGCTCTCAACTTCACCTTTTTTACAAATTTAGAAGAAACTTATATTCTTTCCCGACACTCATATCCACTTTCCCATGTTGCACGAGATTTTAACCTATACATTAATTTATTACTAAATATAATATATATTTTAAATATAATAGTTTATAAATTAAATATTCATATAATAAAAATGGTATTCAAGACACGGTCATTGG
>ML851439.1:0-31113 GCA_009831015.1 Picea engelmannii
TTACAGTATAATGCTTGACTAGAAAGAATAAATGAATCTATGTGAAAATTTTCCAGAAATATGGAACTTTGAATGAGAAATTGATATAAGAATTCAACTATATGCCCCATTCCCATCCTTATGTTCAACCATGTGAACTTTCCTTTTTTAATGTTGGATCAAACAGATCGCAATCTACAATTAAGTCACCCACTTGTTCCTATAGAGGGTCTTTCATGTAAACCCCTCTTATCTTCCTAGATGATGATAATACCATATTTAGATCTCCCACCAATATTCTTTTGACAATTAAAAAAGAGTCTTTAAATGCTCTTAATGAGATCCAACATTCTTACTTTTCCCAATAGTGGAACAGAACATATATATTAAAATTTTGAAGATGTATCCTTGTATATTTTAGCACCAAGTGATTGTATTCCCAATGTCGAGTTGCATATGAATGAACCAATTCTATTTTTTATTGATCTCGTAGCATGAAAAGACCCATGAAGTCCCTCTTGCACTTACTATGGAACCTAAACTACCCTTCCAAAACTTTCCTACCATTTCTAGCATATTACTTCCTTCTATCTTTGTTTCCTAGAGGAGATGAATGTTTGGTTGATTTTCTCTTATCATTTCTCTTAATGTTTCCTTCTTTTCCACATTTCCCATTCCTTTGTATTTCCAAGACATAACCTTCATTATTTACTGGATTGCAATTTGGTACAATTTCCAAAGGCATTTTCCATAGTTGGTTGAGAGGACCAATTGTGTCCATGGTTTTTATTGCATGTCTCTTTTCATTATTAGTTTTGTGGCCACTTTTTTGTTGTGATTTTTCCATTTCTCCCTTCTCACCCTCTTGATGTTGAACATTGATCCTTGATGTTGAAAGAAGAAAATATTTAATGATGGGGGAGCAAGTTGAGAGATAGATTCCTCAAAAACTAAAGGTGAATCCAAGCAGCAAGGGAGAGGAGATAGGATCTAGGGATGGGAGGGGAAGGATCCAAAGAAGAGTATGGAGGGAATGATAGAGAGTGTATTAAGGCCCCTAAGGCCCTATGTTAAGGCCCCTAAGTCCCTATGTTAAGGCCCTAACACTCATTTAATATTATTTTATTAGTTATGGTTAGGTTGGATTAGGGTAGGTTACATCGTGCTCACTTTATATCTTAGTTATAATAAAGGAGATTCATATGTATAGGAATGTTTTCTTGTTCGTTGGATATATTGTAATTGAGACGACGGTTGGAATATTGTTCTTTGTTTCATCTTTGATAGACAAAAATGTTACCCAAAAAATGACATGGGATGGTTTCAAAGCCTCTGTCGAGGATAAATTATATAATGTCAACTATTGGAAAGAACAACAATATTGGTAGCATCCATGACAAAAATATAAACAAAAATTAAATGTTGGTATGTAAGAGTTCAACAACTATACTATTTAACTCAAAGTGATAAACAATAGTTCGATGTCAGGTTAATTGTGCCATTTTAGAAAGAGTTTGGTATGTTTGAAATCTACACCCTTGAAGATGCCTTTCAAAAGGATAAGTTAGCACATGATATTAATAATTGGTGGAAGTGTAAGAATGTTTTTGGCACTAATTTTAGTCAAAAGAAGAAGGCCATTGTAAAATATTGCACGACCCTGACGATGGGTATGTTTGTAGTTACATGCATGACATTAATCTAATAAAGTTGAAACGAAACGAGGATGAGATCGTATATATAGAGTGAGTGTGTGAGTGATATTTGAGTCTCTAAACCCTCCCATATCGTCAAGGCATGTGAACAGTCTATCCATGTCAAATTTCAGTTCATATAGAAATAGTTTGAAAAAATTTCAATGTTGTCACCATTCACGGGTCAATTTTTCCCATGTCTAGCCCTAGTACAATGTCTTTTTGTTATTTCCTTCAGGTGAGTTTTTTCATGGAAAATTCTAAGTTTGTTCATGGAATGCTTCAGGTGAGTTTGTTTGTGGCAATTTCTAAGTTAGTCAAAGTTTATATATTTGAAAAAGAAGTGGAAATGGTGCCTAAAAATTGATTTGCATGGAATTAAAGAATTTGTAGATGGAGTAAGTCCAATTCATAGAGATAATTTCATGGAGATTTAATCACTCAACTAAATTTTTCTTTAACTCATTCCCTGTAATCATTGGATTATATGTGATAGGTCTTTGTAACATGTTATAGCTATGAAATGGCATTATGTAATTACCCGTCGACACCCCATCCATGTTCCCTCCACCAAGTATTGTGGTTCTATGTTATTATTCAACATTGGTGCAATGTAAGCCTTCATAGACCTTGCTAATGATTGAAGATAAAGGTTACTTTTCCATTATAGTTAAATAGAAAACTAAATTCGTTGAATGATAGAGTTTAAGCCTTTTCTTTGGATATTTGGAGTTTCTAATAAACCTTTCTTTTGTTGGTAATGAAGTCTAACTATCAATGCTTTCTATCTTATCAAATTTGTATATACATAATCTTTGTTCAACCATAGATATTTTGGCATTAGTTATCTTGAATGCCACAAGAATATGATATTTCCTTTTGAGGGCATTGTAGACTAATATTATATGCATTATCGCTATATCTAAGTCTCTACACCTTATGTCCTCATTAGGTTGTCATTTTGGTCCCCTATAAAGAATTTATTCATGGATTTTGTTATTGGGGTGATCCAACCACACTTTATCAATACTCAATGCACCAGTTTTTAACAATTATTCAAAGAATGTCTTATAAATCAAAATTATAGGGCTCCCTTGATCCTCATCTCCACTACTAAAATAAAATGAGGCTTTTGTTTCATTACTAAATGTTTTCTTATGGAGATATGAATGAGAAGCACATGACCCTATTAACATGTCACACATTGCATCATTCTTGGTGGTAGTGGCATTCTTATGGTAGTTGTTAAGGGAGCCAACTTATTAATGGAATTCATCTTTATTTTTTACATGTGGTTCACGAAACCGAAGATCGGTACTTGCTACATCCACGGAAAACACCCCCCCCCGAAATCGTGAGAGAACATGGGGAGGTCGAGAATTTTTGAAATATTGGGGGCTAAACAACAAGAGCATCATATAGACCCATTTAAGGGCATCACATGTCACTTACAAGGAATTGAACTTGGGTGAGGAGGGTAACAACCATTCCTCCCAAACACCCAAGCTACATCCAATGGACTAATGGAATTCATCTTTACCATAATAATAATAACAATTATAATAACAACAACAACAATAATAACAAAAAAAACAAGAAATTACACTTAGGAAGATAATTGAAAACATTTTCTAATCATTTCCACTCTTTAACCATTGTGAAAAAAATGATATAAGTCTCTTGATTTCAAATCACATGCTTACAAATAATTTCAACAAATTTTCAGCGACGATCTTAAACCAACATGTGAACCAAAGGTAAACATGTTTTTTAGCAATAAAAAATTGTCCTTAAAGTTAAAGAGAAATCAATGATTAAAATTAATATATAGATAATCATTCTATTTAATAAATTGTAAAATTAGCTTAGGTGTGGAAATTTTGTATTCTTCCCGCCCCCCTGCCCCCCCACGTATTTCCTCTCTCCAATTTATTTTGAGTCACCAATTAATAAGTTTGGTACTAAGCTTTGCACTAAATATTATTTCTAACAATCATATGGATTTCCCCCCTCAATATTCAATCAATACCTCTTGATTCACAAAAGAAGTGTTATTATATTTCTATTGATGTTTCCACTGTTAGGGTAAGTTAGTCAACAAAAAAAAAGTTCCAAAATAAAATTGACTAAGGAAATTATGTAGTTTGAAAGAAATATTAATATTTTTCCAAATGGTAAAACTTGAAAAATCAAGATGAAAGTATTCTTAAGAGTATTACTCTAAATCTCTCTAACTTTATTTTGAGATGTAGCATAGCCTTAGTGATGCCTATTGTGACATCTTAACCAAACAATGGATGGTATACTAGTGAATATTATTTATTGTAGTTACAAAATTGTTTGAATACAACAATGATGGGAAAGAGTGAATGATTTCACATTAATGGAAGTAAAGTCAATTTTGATGTTAACATTAATATACACATTTTTATATCGGATATTGTTTTTTAGAGAAAAAAAATCGCATCCTTTTCTAGTAATTCAACCAAAAAAAATACATTCAATAAAGTTTCAATCAATAAAAGACCCACAATGTCTGAAAATTTCCAACAATGGACCTCATATAGCCAACTTTATTGAACTAGGCTATGAAAACAAGAGGAGACCCCTAAAATAGAGTACATAGTAGGCCAATCATATGGCTAAAAAAAACACCATGAACTGAACGAAATAGAGATTTCAAACTTGAAAACACATTGTTCCATTTAATACTGAAGAAATAACTATTGAAAAAAATCAAGGAGAAAGTTGAGTAGTCACCCCTCTCTATGATTCACAATGTTTAGGAGCCCTTCTACAAGTCAGATGTCATCTTGGAGAGTTGGTCAACAAGGGTTTTGTTTTCTGTCATGGTTTGTGTGAAGGTTATGGATTAAAATGAAAGGATGATGTCTTTAGCTTTGGTATGAACTCCCTTACTCTAGGTACCTATTTGTGCATGTTTCATTTAGCCACATAATGACCAGGAAAATCATAGTAAAATTAAAGAGTATATATACCATGTTCTGTTGAACAACTGAGAGGGGGGGTGAATCAATTTTTACTGTGCTTAAACAATTATGTCCATTTTAAACTCTTTATAGAACACTCAATTATGATCACAATAATGCGAGGAAGTAAGCAAAAGAATATTCAACATCAATCACACACATGAAATATACAGAGATAGATATTTCCTTAGGAAATCCATAAAGGGAAAAACATCTTCTTCTTGATATGATAAGTAGTCTTTGTTTTCTGTACATTATCATTCTTATGAGAACCAACTCAATGTGAGGCTACCACCTCTGTTTTACAAGTTGTTACTTGCTGAGATCACCAACTCTCTAGTTTCTCTAGCACCCACTAGAAGGAAGCACCAACTCCCTGAGTGTTCCAGCACCAACTGGATGGACGCACCAACTTACAGTCATACATGTACCAACCTGTATGAAAGAGAACAATAGTTCTCCCTTGCACCACCCTACCACCCTGGTTTTTCTAGCTGCAACCAGATGAAAGCTACAACTCCCTGTGTTCAAACACCTACTTGAAGCTCTAAGGACAACAGTCCTCCCTAGAACCTCCCTACCACCCTGATTATAAATCTTTGCTTATTGAAATTTTATTACAGTGATACATTGTATATCAATGGCTTACCAGTCTCGTCATTGTTCTGCTACACTGCTCTTCTCTGCCTGCATCGGTGTCCTCCTTCTCCCATACCTTGCGTTTTTTGTTCTTCTACATTTTATGCTATGTGTGTCATTTCCATTTTATGATATGTGCGTCATTTCCATTTTATGCACTATGCCTCTGCATGCTCTTCACTGCGTCACTATTATGCCCTTCAGGTTTTTCACTGTGTCTCCTCCTACCCACCGCATAGCTAATGAGAAAAGAACTACTTCTCTTCTCAGTTTTGCATTTCTTTCACACGCCAAGTCCTCTGCATGATCATCATAGCACCTCTTCGTCTTCTTTGGCAGTTATGCTAAATGTGTTCATCATCAGTGGTTGTTTTCCTGAGATTCTTTGGCTTCTCTTGCAGTCGTAAATCTTCGTCTTCTCTGTCAGTTACAGTCAGTCATTTTTGGCTTCTTTGGATTTTATGCCCCTTCCTTTACGTGACCATCGGCGGTGTCCATACGCCTATTCAAAAGGTGCTTCCCGAACTTGGTCTTATGAGCGCTAGCTCCATTTCTTGATATGACCTTAGGCGATGGTCCCTCGTGACCACGTGATTGCAGGTGCGAGCTCTCTTCTCGTTATCCCCTTGTCACATGTGATCTTGAGCTACGTCCTTGCATAAGCAAACGATTGAGGGTGCATCTAAGAGTGGTTTGGGATGAACCACTTTTCTCCCTGCAATCCACCTCCAACTGCCATGTACCCTTTTTCCAAAATCGTGGTTTCAATTGCGGGCCGCTCACAAAAAATAAAGACCCAAGCATCTTCTGACCCCGCAATGTGGTGGGACCATCAATCTCACGATCTTGACGGTGCTCCTTCGATCAACGTCTCTGATCTATCTTCCTTTCCTACCTTCTTTCATCCATCCATGCACGATCCTTAGTCTCAATGACCAGGTGACATGTGGCCCTCCAAACCAATGGACGAGATCAATTTCGCTTTTCGTGCTTCGGGAGTCTCGATTCTCAAATCCATTTTCTCCCAGATCATTTCACCCATATTCCACGATCTAACGACGCGTGGTACTCTCAAATCAACGGTCACAATCCCTTCGAGTATTCGGAGTTCAGAAATCTCAACTTTCCAGCCTTTCAACCTTCCTTTGCTTCTTCCCGAAGCTGACAATCCACTGACGAGTGTCCCTTTTGGATCAACGGTCGAGATCTCCTTCAGGTCTCCGGACTTCGGATATTTCGAATCTCAACTTCGTGTTTCTTCTGACTGGATATCTTCAGAAATGGAAGATTTGCTGACATCTGTCCTCTTTAATCCAACGACTATCCTATGCTCCAGGACTTCAACCTTTTCTGTTCTTCGGCATTTCGCTTTTCCATGAACACTTTCACCTGGAATCAACGATCTATTGACATGTATCCTCCTACACGATCGACGATCATGAGTGACTTCGGCACTTCAGGCTTCGGGAGTTTCAACTCCTATGCACTCATTTCTCCCGAAGTGATTTCACCCGAATGCATAATCTTATGACACATACCCCTCCTGGCGATCAACGGACAGGGTCTTCTTCAGGTCTTCGGTGTTCGAGACTTTGACATTTTTTGGTGATGAAACTCCCGAAGAAAATCTCCCCGAGTGACGTAGCTTGCTTACGTCACTTGTTGACATGGCACGAGCCAGTTTCCTCTTGACACTTGTCATCATATGATTATGCCATGTGTACTTGTTGACGTGGTCTTCCACATGTCCTTGTTGACTTGGTCTTCCACATGTCCTTGTTGACGTGGTATTCCACATGTCCTTGCTGATGTGGTCTATCCCATGTCCTTGTTGAGGTGGTCTGTTGACATGGGTGATATGTGTAGGCGGTGTACTGGAGATGGAGACAGAGCGTGGTAGTGGAGTGTGACGTGTAGCGGGTAGTGGAGTGTGACGTCGGAGTGCGGAGGTGGTATGTATGAGTTGTTTCATGATTTTCTCGAAGGGGGCGTTAGGCGGTAAGTGGTAATGAGCGAGGGGGGTCCGAGTTGACAAGAAGGTGACACATATGAGGGTCCCACATGAGAAATACCACCAACTCGGACCCCCCCCCATGGTTAAAGGCAGAAAGGTCGGGGGGGGTCTGTTATGCCCTGTCGACCATAGATATGAGTGCCCGATTATTGGCCGCTGAGATTAGTGCACCCTTCTTCTAACTTATCATGTCCTTCCACTTATTTCGATCCGACGACTGACGAAAATTCGGGTGATCGAAATCTCATATCTCAACCCTTGCTTATCCTGTCCTTCCACTTAAATCAATCCAACGGTTGACAAAAATTAGGATGATCCAACGGCCATTGTCGCTCTTCCTCCTGAGCTTCTAATCTCTCTGATTTAGAAGTCTTTCTAAGTGTTCACGGGTCTCAACCTTTCCTCCTCCTGTGAGTCCATCTCTTGGACCTCGTCTGGAAACCGCAATCTCTTATGAGATTTCTCGAGGTTTGGTTCGTTGTTTTTCTTTCCATCAATGACAAGCACATTCTTCCTGTAAACATGCCAACAATATCCCCCTTTGGCATTGATGGAAACCCGTAAACGTTGCACTATTCTGCTTAGACCTTCAACTATAGCATACAGACACACCACCTTTTTCTCCCCCTTTGACATCAATGTCAAAGAAAATGGAGAGTGACTTTGTGCTCCCCCTAATCAGATATACTAGGAGCACTCTCCCCCTGATCAGATAGAGCATTTTAACTTGATAATAGGGTCACGCCCAACTTCTAGCGTAGATACTCAAATTGAGATTTTGCAATCGGTTTAGTGAAGATATCAGCAATCTGATCTTTGGATGGAACATAATGCAAAGAAACAATAGTGTTGGTTACCCATTCCCTCAAGAAGTGATACTTGATGGGTATATGCTTGGTCTTGGAGTGAAATACAGGATTCTTTGACACACTAATTGCACTGGTATTATCATAATGAATTGGGATCAGTGCATTATACTTTACCTCCAAGTCTGCAAGTGTTTGAATCATCCATAATACTTGGGTACAGCAAGTAGCAACTGCAATGTATTCATCTTTTGTATTTGGTAAGGAAATGGAACCTTGCTTCTTGCTCAACCATGCTACAAGAGGATCTCCTAATAATAATGCACCTCCACTCATGTTTTTCCTTTCATCTACATAGTTAGCCCAATCACCATCTGAATAAACTGATAGTTGAAAATTATGATTCCTAGGATACCATAGGTCATAGTTCATTGTTCCTTTCAAGTATCTGAATATTCTTTTGACAGCTAACAAATGACTCTGTTTAGGTGCAGCCTAATACCTTCCTACCATTCCAACAGCATGCATTATATCTGGATGGGATGTTGTGATGTACAATAGGTTGCCTATCACAGACCTATATGAACTCTGATCAACATCAACTGAGTCATCATCCTTGATTAACTTGCATCCGGTGACCATAGGTGTGCTCATAGGTGTAGAATGTTCCATTTGAAACCTTTTCAACATTTCTCTTACATATTTCTCCTGAGAAAGAAATATTCCCTCATACCTCTGAGTAATCTATAGACCAAGAAAAAATGGCAGTTCCCCTATCATAGTCATTTCCAATTCAGACTTCATGGCAGAAGCAAACCATTGTGCCAATGAATCATTATTGCTTCCGAAGATGATGTCATCTACATAGACCAACATAATGAGCAAATCATTGCCCTTTGTTTTGATATATAGATTATTGTCAATTGTTCCTCTCTTGAACCCTTTGTCTTGAAGACACTTATCCAATCTGTACTACCAGGCACGAGGAGCTTGTTTCAACCCATATAGGTCTTTCTTCAACTTGCAGACAAAGTCAGGGTTATATGACAGTTGGAAACCCTCTGGTTGTTCCATATAGACTTCTTCTTTTAGTTCTCCATTTAGAAAAGCTGACTTGACATCCATTTGATAGACTTTAAATTGTTTATGACAAGCATATGCAAGAAACGTTTTAATAGCTTCTAATCTTTCTATGGGTGCAAATGTTTCATCAAAATCCAGTCCTTCTATTTGAGCATATGCTTTGCAGACCAATCTAGCCTTATTTCTTACAATATTTCCTTGCTCATTCATCTTGTTTTTGTAGACCCATTTGGATCCTATTACATTTTTATTTGATGGCCTAGGAACGATTTCCCAAGTGTCGTTCTTTTCAATTTGGTCCAGTTCCTCATTCATTGACTTTAACTAATTTATGTATTTACTGGCTTCATTAAAGTTCTTAGGTTCCATCATGGATATGAAGGTAATATGTGATTGCTTGGTGTTTTTTATTATCCTTCTCCTGGTTTGTACACCTTTGTCTTTCTCACCAATTATCTGACTTGCAAGATAATTCTTTTGAGTAATTTTGGAGGAAGGATTTGATGTTGATTGTTGTCCTGACTCTTCTTGTCTGGGTGTCTCTTCTCCATCTAATTCTTGGACCTATTCATCTTCAGATTCAGTTGTGTCCTCTGTAGTAGACTCAATATTGCTCACCTCTCTTACTGGGACTCCTTCATCAACCTTCAGATCAATGCAATCAACTATTTTATGCAATATTTTATTAAAGCATATATATCCTTTACTATTGGTAGCATATCCTAAGAAGATCCCTTCATCATCCCTATCATCATACTTGCCAAGATTTTCATTATTATTCTTTATGTAGCACTTACTCCCAAATATTTTGAAGTGTTTGATTGAAGCAGGTCTTCCATACCACAATTCATAGGTGTCTTGTCACTTTGTGGTCTGAGGTGGGCTTTGTTAATAATATGGAATGTTGTGTGTATTGCTTCTACCCAGTAATTTTGACCAATGTTTTTCTCATTCATCATTGACCCGGCCATTTGCAGAACTATTATGTTTTGCCTCTCAACTACTCCATTTTGTTGTGGAGTTCCTGGGATTGCTTATTCTCTCTTGACCCCATGTTTATCACAGAATTCCTTGAAATCACTTGACCTAAATTCTCCTCCTCTATCGTATCTTACTGCCTTTAACCTGTTGCATGTTTGATTCTCAGTTAAAGCTCTAAATATTTTAAATTTCTCAAATACTTTGGCTTTTTCTTTGAGAAAAGCAACCCAAGTGAGTCTGGAGTAATCATCAATTATCAGCATAAAGTAGTTTTCCTTCCATGTGCCTTCCTGTCTTGACTGTCCACATAAATCCATATGAACTAATTGGATTGGTTTCTCTGTTGAAGTAGAGCTCTTAGGTTTAAATTGTGTCTTGGTTAGCTTTCCTACTTGGCAGGGTTTACACACAGAATCTTGTGGCTTTGATATTCTTGGAAGATCTTTTATTGCCTCAATATTTTTTAGCTTGATTAAGTGGTCAAAGTTTAGATGTCCAAGTCTCTTATGCCATAACCATCTTTCATCGTGATTGCTTAGATGACACTCTTCTCTATCTTCTTTCAGCACATATACATTATTGTCTATATGTATGCCTTTATCCACCACTTGTCCTGAGTTTACAGACTTTATCTTACAATCTTTGGAAGTGAACACCACTTCACATCCTCTGTCACACATTTGACTTACACTGAGAAAATTATGTTTCATCCCATCTACAAGCAGAACATCCTAGACTTCTCCTTTACCATTACTCAAACTCACCATCCCTTTACCCTTGATTTTACCTGGTTCATCGTTTCCAAAGGTTACATTTCCTGTTTTGATTTTACTTATAGACAGAAACTTATCCTTGTTTCCAGTCATGTGCTTGGAACATCCACTATCTGTATACCAGGGGTCTTTTTGTTTTTTAGCTGAAAGTACTAGCCCACATTTTTCACTATCTTTCTTTTTCCATGTGCTGGCATTTCTAGCTAAGGGTTTTATCCTTGGATCTGCCTTATAATTCTTCAGATGGCAGTTTGCAACTTTGTGGCCAAAGTTATAACAGTTATAACATTCGAACTCATTGTTCAATAGGTGAAAGTGATTAGTGCTACGTTGTCTACTCATTGGCTGCTTACTTCTATGTTGCCAAGATTGTTTATTTCTTGACCTCCTCAATTGCATGTCTCTAAACTTAATTTGAAAATTTGCAATCTTATGACCAAAGTTAGAGCAGTAAAAAAAATAACCATGGAAGAAATTTTGGTACCTGAAGGATGGCCTTCTTCTTGGCATGTGTTGCTCCATCTTCTGATATATTTGGTTTTGATCAGGGATCATCTTGTCTTTATTAGATTTTGGTGGCATAGTACTCACATGGTCTGATTGTCTATTGACTTGGAACTTGATCATCTTTACTACCTCTTTGTTTTCTGGTTGTTTGTTGCTTGAACCACTTATATAACCTAAACCAGTCTTCAACAAAGGATATCTTTGTTTTCTTAGAATTTTGTTTAGTTCTATTGAGGCTTTAATGCTTGGAATATTTTGGAGGTACAATGATTTAAACTTCTCCATCTCTATTTTGGTTTTTACTACCTCTTCTTCCAAGGCTTCACATCTTGCTTTCTTCTCTAATAATTGTTGTTTCAGAATGTCCTCTATTTTCTTCGCCTCTTCTAATTCCACTTTTAGCAGGGCAAAGTCTTCATCAGGTTTTTTACTGTCTTTCTCGAACTGTATCAACAATTGTTTTTTCTTTTTCTTCTTAGATCTGACTCTAGCAATTTCTTCTAAGGGCACTGATCAGTTCTCCTTCTAAGTCAACCATGGATTCTTCATCATTAAAATCACTTCATGTGCTTTTATTACCATAATCCTCTTTGGCCATTAGCATAAAGTCATTAACCTTATCTTCAATAGAAGAGTCACTGTTTTCATCGTCTGAGGGATCATCATCATTGTTTACACAAAGAATTTTTTTTCTTAAAATTATTCTCTTTATAGACCTTCTTGTGTTTGTGCTTCTCTTCATCGTCATATGGTTGATCTTTTCTTTTGTGAGGACACTTAGATGAAAAATGACCTATCTTACCACAGTTTAAACATTTGAAGGGTGGTTTGCCTTGGTACCTGCCTGGTCCTTTCTTTAGTCTTCTCACAATTTTTTCTTAAATTTCATTAGGCTCAGAATCCTCATTCTTATCTTCTTTAAATTATGCTTCTCTAGAGGTGGGTTTATCTTTAAATATCCTCATTTCATATGCAGACAATGTTCTTAGAAGTTGATCAAAATGCGGAGCTTTTAGATCATTAATTTATTCTATAGAAAAGACCTTTGGGTTGAACCTATCTGATAGAGATCTCAAAACTTTCTGAACTAAACTGACTTCCTCAATTTTTTCACCAAGTCCTTTCATTGCATTAACTAGTTCTTCAACTTTCAGAAAGTACTTCCCAAAATTTTCATCCTCTTTCATCCTTAGTTGTTCAAACTGTACTCTGTAGGTTTGAAACTTGGCTTCCTTTACCTTCTCATTACCTTCATAACTGCTAATGAGTTTGTTGCACATTTCTTTGGCAAATTCTAAGTGCATAACTTTTACAAATTCTGCTTCTGCAATCCCACTTAGAATAGCATTCATAGCCTTAGCGTTGAAGTTGAATTCTAGCGTGTCATCCTTAGAAGCTAGTACAACCGGCTTTACATAACCAGTCTCTACAACATCCTAGACATCTGCACCTAAATCCATTATGTAGGTTCTCATCCTAACTTTCCAGAAGGCAAAGTGTGTTCCATTGAACAAGGGGGCCTTATTGGTTGAAGTTCCTTCATGGCTAGTCATGTTTAAGCTCTATGATCTACCCTTAGATAAAAGGAAGCATCTCTAATACCAAATGTTGAACAACTGAGAGGGGGGAGTGAATCAATTGTTACTATGCTTAAAAAATTATGTCCATTTTAAACTCTTTACAGAACACTCAATGATGATCACAATAATGCGTGGAAGTAAGCAAAAGAATATTCAACATCAATCACACCTCTTCTTGATATGATAATTAATCTGTATTTTTTGTACATTATCATTCTTATGAGAACCAACTCAATGTGAGGCTACCACCTCTATTTTACAAGATGCTACTTGTTGAGAGAACCAACTCTATGGTTTCTCTAGAACCCACTAGAAGGAAGCACCAACTCCCTGAGTGTTCCAACACCAATTGGATGGAAGCACCAACTTCCAATCACACAGGCACCAACTTGTATGACAAAGAACAATAGTTCTCCCTTGCACCACCCTACCACCCTAGTTTTTCTAGCTGCAACCAGATGGAAGATACAACTCGTTGTGTTCAAGCACCTACTTGAAGCTCTGAGGACAACATTCCTCCCTAGCACCTCCCTACCACCCTGATTATAAATCTTTGCTTACTGAAATTTTATTACAGTGATACAGCGTATATCAATGGCTTACCAGTCTCGTCACTACTCTTCTCTGCCTGCATCAGTGTCCTCCTTCTCGTATACCTTGCGCTTTTTGTTCTTATGCATTTTATGTTATGTGCCCAATTTCCATTCTATGCACTATGTCTCTACATGCTCTTCACTGTGCCACTATTCTTCCCTTCAGGTTTTTCACTACGTCTCCTCCTACCCAACGCATAGCTAACGAGAAAAGAACTACTTCTCTTCTATGTTTTGCATCTCTTTCACACGCCAAGTCCTCTGCATGATCATCATAGCAACTCTTCGTCTTCTCTGGAGGTTATGTTGAATGTGTTCATCATCAGTGGTTGTTTTCTTGAGATTCTTTGGCTTCTCTTGCAGTCGCAACTCTTTGTCTTCTCTGTCAGTTACAGTCAGTCGTTTTTGGCTTCTAAGCCCCTTCGTTAGCCCCATGTCGCTTGTGACCTCAGGCTACATCCTTGCGTAAGAAAATGATTGTGGGCACGTTCAAGAGTGGTTTGGGATCAACTTCTTTTCTCCCCGCAATCCACCTCCAGCTACCATGTACCCTTTCTCCAAAACTGTGGTTTCAATTGTGGCCCGCTCATGAAAAATTAAGACACGAGCATGTTCTGACCCCGCAATGTTGTGGGATCGTCGATCTCACAATCTTGATGGTGCTCCTTTGATCAATGGCTCTGATCTATCTTCCTTTCCTTCCTTTTTTTCTCCGTCCACGCACAATCCTTAGTCTCAATGACCAAGTGAGATGTGGCCCTCCAAACCAACATATGAGATTGATTTTTCCTTTCAGTCTTTGGGAATCTCGATTCTCAAACTCCGCTTGCTCCTGGATAATTTCACCTAGATTCCACGATCTAACGATGCGTGGTCTTCTCGAATCAATGGTTGATATCCCTTCGGGTATTCGGGGTTCGGAAATCTCAACTTTCCAACCTTTCAAGCTTCCTTTTCTTTTTCCCAGAGCTGAAAATCCACTGACGCGTGTCCCTTTCAGATCAATGGTCGAGATCTCCTACGAGTCTCCGGACTTTGGAGATTTCGAATCTCAACTTCTCATTTCTTCTGACTAGATATCTTCTGAAATGGAAGATTTGTTGGCATCTTTCCTCTTTAATCCAAAGGTTATCCTCCACTTTGGGACTTTGGCCTTTTCGATTCTTCGGCGTTTCACTTTTCCAAGAACTCTTTCACCCAGAGTCAATGATCTATTGACACGTACCCTCCTGCACGATCGATGATCATGAGTGACTTTGGCACTTCGAGCTTCAGGAGTTTCAACTCCTATGCACTTGTTTCTCCCAGCGTGCTTTCACCTGAATGCATAATCTTCTGACACGTACCCCTCCTGGCGATCAACGGCCAGGGTATTCTTCAGGTCTTTGGTGTTCGGGACTTTGGGACTTTTGACATTTGTTGGTGATGAAACTTTTGAAGAAAATGTCCTGGAGTGACGTAGCTTGCTTACGTCACTTGTTGACATGGCACGAGCCAGTTTCCTCTTGACACTTGTCATCATCTAATTATGCCATGTGTACTTGTTGACGTGGTCTTACACATGTCCTTGTTGACGTGGTCTTCCACATGTCCTTGTTGGCATGGTCTTCCACATGTCCTTGCTGACATGGTCTGTCACATGTCCTTGTTGATGTGGTCTATTGACGTGGGTGAGACGTGTAGGTAGTGTAGTGGAGGTGGAGGCAAAGTGCGGTAGTGGAGTGTGACATCAGAGTGCGGAGGTGGTATGTATGAGTGGTTTGGTGATTTTCTCGGAGGGGGGGGTAGGCGGTAAGTGGTAATGAGAGAGGGGGGTCCGAGTTGACAAGAAGGTGACACGTATGAGGGTGCCACATGAGAAATACCACCAACTCAGAACCCCCCCCCCCCACGGTTAAAGGAAGAAATTTTGGGGGGGTCTAATATACCCTATCGACCATAGATCTAAGTGCTCGATTATCGACCATTGAGATTAGCGTGCCCTTCTTCTAACTTATCTTGTCCTTCCACTTATTTTGATCTGACGGCTAGCAGAAATTCAGGTGATTAAAATCTCAAATCTCAGCCCTTGCTTATCTTGTCCTTCTACTTAAATCAATCTGACGGCTAACAGAAATTTCAATGATCCAACGGCCACTGTCGTTCTTCCTTTTGGGATTATGATCTCTTTGACTTAGAAGGCTTTCTAAGTGTTCACGGGTCTCAACCTTTGCTCCTCCTGCGAGTATGTCTCTTGGACATCGTCTAGAAACCGCTATCTCTTCTGAGCTTTCTTGAGGTTTGGTTCCTTGTTGTTCTTTACATCAATAACAAGCACATTCTTCATGTAAACATGCCAACACGTTTGACATTTATGACTAGCAATAAATAAACCACCTTTAGTGTTGAAATATTATTTTTCGACATTTAGGCCGACTCGTATGTTCCCCAAATTTCATTGGTTTGTTGAGGGTGGCCATGGTCACCATGGGGCACCCGTTTTTCCCTCGCTATCCCTCAAGTCTCCGCACTTAACTTCCATGATTACAAATCTACCTAGGTGAATTTGTCTTAATGGCACATTTGCTCGTCCTGTCACGGGCTTGGTGAGCCTTTGGTCGAGCGGCAGAATCACCCGACATTCCCAATTATCATGTGACACCAGCGTGTTTCATCTAGTGGCTAGACCACGCCAAATTAATCAACCTGGGCTATGCCTTCTCTTAATTCTATTAGTTTACTTAAGTTGAGTGTGTGCATTTCTCAACTTAAACAATAGTAAAGAGATGCAAGCATACACGATGCAATCAAGTTTAACCTTATAAAAGGGCATGCATTACACAAGCATGATCCTTATTTAGGCACGGTTGCACTAGTTTCAAGGGAAAATAGACATGAGTATTGTATTACATGAAGTTTTGTCTCAAGCCTTCCATCATATTTTTTAAATAATCTACTAGTTCTTCATCGCCTTCCCTATTTTACAGTATTTGATCCATCTCCATCACTTTGAACCACTAGTCGTTGTTTATGGAAAGTTAAGATGAAGATGTTATAGGAACAATGAAAATTTTCATTGAAACAGTCTCGTCACAATACAAAGATAACGATGATGACAAATATGATTATCATGGATAACTTCATCTCCTTCACAATTAGATTCTAATTTTGATATTTGATTTTCAAATTCTTTGTGTGAGTTGTATTTTAGTCTCGAAACCATCCCATACCGTCAACGCATGTATCTACTATAACCATGTCAATTTTCAGTGCAAACAAGCACAAACTGGAAAAAAAAATCAAAGTTGGCCCCATTCACAGGTCACTCTACGTGGGGTCCAATAAAAGAATAATTTCCAGTAATTGGTAATTAATGGACAACCTTGAAAATTGTTAGATGAACCAAAGTTAAAATTGGATATGATGGTATAAACTTGAATTCTATTCTCTTGGTTTCAAGAATAATATATTTTCTACTGAACAAGGTCAACCATGTGAAGGTGGAATCTCATATACCCCCACCCCCCCCACCCCTCCTCACATCACTCTCAATTCCCCAATACCCAATTTATCTACTATAAAATATTTGAAAGCAACATAGTAAGAATCAAACATAGAAACTGATTATAAGAAAACTACAAACATTTAAGGTAAATGAAAGAGAACAAATCAAATGAACACATATAAATACATACCTCCTCCATTTCAACATTTTGATATCATTAATCTTCTTCTAGTTCATCCAACTCAACATATGTATCATCCGCTTCAAAATTGATGTTGTAAGGATTGTCCATATCAGCATCATCATCAATGTCGTCATTTCCAATCATATCATCATCTATATCATCATCAGGAACATTGTCTCCTACATTTGGTTTCACTTCTTCAAGTTCTTCATCTAAAACATCATCAATGTCTCTACATCATCTTCTTCTACTACATTATACTTTACCGGTCATCCTCTTGGATCATATCTAACAACATATGACCAACCCCCTCTACCTGGAACCTCTACGTAAAATACATGTTCGCATTGGCTTGGAAGAACATAGGGCTCTAATCCTGGCTCAACATCCCTTGTATTTACCATGGTAAATCCATTGGCATGTTTCTTAATAGCTCTATCAGGATCACATTCATTCATCTGTAGCACGTACCATTTGACGTCGAACAAAACTAATTTGAAGGATTTAAAGTCACACTCAAGTATATCATCCAAAAACCCATAGTATCAATTTTTAGAGACTTATGGGTGTTTTTCACTTCTAGAGGAAACATCAGTAACCTAAAATACTGCAGTTATCCCACTATCATAATTTTTCATCGTTTCATCCAACTTTTTGATGTGAAATTTGTGATCATTGCACCACATAACCTTGTGGTGTTTCAACTAAAATATGGCAGACACGTAAAAAATGCATTTTCAATTGATAAACATATTTATACTTGGAAATTATGCAAATCTATAAGGAAAAAAACATTCCATGTACACCAATATAATATTAAAAAATACTAAATAGTATGTGTGAATATGTTTACATGTTTATCTTTTAAACCATATGCTAAATCAATTTGCCTCTGTGTAAGATTGGTATCTCCTTTACGTTCAGCTTCTTTGACCAATGTAGCCACACCAAACCATGATAACCTACCATTATTAGATTGTATACATCGTTCAATCCATACCTTCATCCAATCAATATTGTTTACAGTGTATAAATGTATATCATCTCACTCTCGACCAACTATATTGAAATAAAACAATATTTCACATATACTCAGTTACCATGGTATACCTTCATAATAATGGATTATGCAGAAGACTAAAAATTAAATAAGTACGATATACATAAAAACAAAAAGTCAAATGTATTATAAATTTCCACCATCTACTTACATGTCACTTTCCTCAATCTACATTTCCCCAATAGGTGCTCCCCTTCAAATTTGTTGATGGAGTTGACATCCCAAATGTGATCCACATTAATACTTGCAAATATTTTAGGAAAATATTGAGTAATATAAATCATGGTTTGATATACCATAGAACCCTCGGGACGTGCTCTTTGTCTAACCAAAGCCTTCAATGATTTAAAGTCCCTCTCAACCATCCACATTGACCTTATGTGTACATGTTCACACTTTTCAATCTCCTCAACTTGGTGTACAAGGTAGTGTTCTTGTGCATTGAAAAATGTCGGAGGTAGATACTTTTTCATTTCACACATTAGAAGAGAAATTTTTAACCTCCAATATTTTATATCTTCTTTATAGATTTATTTAGATGACAACCATCTACAAATGATGCAAGCAAATTGTTATAGCAAGATTTGTCTCACCCCATGCAACTTGCTCAGAAGGCCTTTTCCATTTCCCTATGCAGACTTGAAGTCCCCTTTTGCACTTCCCAGAGCTAAAAATCATATTTTCCACATATATGTGCCCTAAAATTATACATCATGTGTATACGCAGGTTGCACCACTACAGCCCGCGTGCATCGGGTTTGGTGCTCAAAATTAAAATTTGTGTCGGGTTTCTATGTCACATCACAAGATCCATGATCCTTGACCTTCCACATACTGGAAAAGTTCTGAATCGACCCTTCAGTTCCATTTTAAGGCTATAAATTGGGCCATATCCAAACCGTGGAAGAGGAGAGAATTCAACTTTTGAGAGCAAAGTTACTCTAGAGAAATTATTTACTTCATATTGAGTCTGCATCCCTTTGTCCTTTAAAGTCTGAACATAGTGTCCATCCCCCAAGCTCTTCCCTCTTTGATGGAGAACCTCGTTGTCTCTCTTATATGAGCTTTCCTTTGGTGGAGGATTGAAGTGTTAGAGGCCTAGATGGAAGGGACTTAGTATCTCAATTTCGAGACATGTCAACACGAAATTTTTTCACTCATACACTTATGTTGATTATATTTTAAAAGAAATATTTTTTTCTCATCCAATTAATATCTTGCAAATATTTGAGATGTTATTCCATGGGCATGTTTGTTATGAATGTTGATGGATTATGCTATTATATGTCTAACAATATATATTATCACCATATGCTTGTGTATCTTGGTTGTTGAGGACAAGTTGCACGTATAAAGCTTTGAGTCAAGTGCTCAACGATGGTCTTCATTGAACGTCTGGATGAGGTAGGCTCTTTATCTTGTCTTGTTAGCATTTTCATTTATATAGCATACTTGGGATTATAGTTGATTTATGTATTCATTTCGTCTGTTGTGGTCTACCCCTTGCCATAGAGTGATTTTCCTCGTAACGGAATTGGTGACCATAATGGGGATTGAATCTTCTATTTCGGGTTTTGGAGTGTTTTCTCCTTCGATTTCTCTTGGTTATATTGAGTTTCTTTGTCATATGATTGCTTGACAGCCTATTTTCATTTTGAATCTGAGTTTATTGTCCTTATCTTTAAACTAGCGGTGTTTTAATACATATACGTGGATTTTCCCTTGACATAAGTGTACATACGCGAGCTATCATTCTATAGGGCATGTACATATGTGGTTTTTGTTTAAATAGTCGCGTACATCAACGTTTTTGCTTAATTTTTGAGTTTGGTGTTTGTTGGGTGAGTTTTGATGGTTGTTGAGTCTTCTTGGGTCTATGTCATAACTGTTGAGTGCCTACAGAGTGATAGGAAACCTTTCTTTGGTTGAATTTTTGGGCGATTTTTCTTTCTCATCATATTTTTCATTTGTTGTCCTTGCATATTGGGATAAGTGTTTGCTTCTTTGTATCCTACTTGGTTTGTCTCTTTTTTCTTGCAATAGGGTCTATATATCAAGTTGTTATTCAATCCTTGCATTTTCATTTCGTCATATTGAAAATACAAAAAACAAACATTTTCCATTATGGCATTTGATCTTTTGGGTTCTTATTATTGATCTTGATACATGTATGGAAAGATTGCATCTTATTGAAATTGTAGAGTTGAATTGAAAGTTGCCTTTCAAAAGCTTATCATCTTTTGAGAATTGAAATTTAGGACTTAGCTTTATGTTCATATTCATTTCTTTAATTTGTTGAGTCATAACATCATTAGTTTCACGACCACATATTTTGAGTAAACAAATCCATTGAAATTAACGTTGATTAATTAAAATTGATTAGAAACGATTTCATTTTTTAGAGTACACAAACAAGCATAGGATATAGGGCCTTGGAATAGGATTTTGTGAGTAAACTTATCCAAATCTATTAAACTCAACATATGTGTCTGACTAAGGGAGTGGTGAAATCCATTGTGTAATTAGTGATGTCAGGATGCTCTGCTCACCCCAGAGTTAAGAACGAGGTCACACAAAGTTGGTTGCAGAGATAGCCCTCTAATACCCTCTTAGCATCAGAGATATTTCTGGGGATCTATTCCTATATGGGGGTCTTGCTAGTACCTTTACCTCTGTGAGAGGCAGTGATTTCAATATTTCGGGCTTTGTTACACTTCCCATATGGTGGACCTGAATTTTGATTGTTCGTCTAGGCATTGGTTATATCGTGGTGGATTTAGTTTCTTGACATAGGTGGCTACATAGGTTACTTGTAGGGGGTTTTCTACAGGTACCCTGTATTTATGGAGGATTACCTCTCCGGGGGGATCTGACCGACTGCACTGTTAATCCCACAAGGGACCTTATAAATGATTTCGATACCTCCGATATTTTGAAGGGAATATCAGGCCCCTCTTAGGCGAGGCATACCTACTCTAGTGAGGGAGGCCCATTTTCAGCTACTATATCTTGTGTGTGTGCATTTGGCCTTTTTGTTTATTTTGGTGTGCTCTTTGATTGTTAGTTTCCCTTAGGATTTGTTTTTATATATCGATTCTTGAGTCATCATGGAGCCAGACCAGCTTCCTCGCATGTCTCTTTGTTTGTTGAAATTACCACCGCATCTTGAGTCTTTACCTTCTAAGAGGCGTAAAGCTATAAAACATGGTACACACATCGATTCCACCTACCAGACTTGTGATTATACAAGTATGAGTACTGAGTCAAGTCAAAAAGATACTAGGAATCCTTCAACTCGCATACCTATCGTAGTTAATGGGACTCCTTCGACTCCTTAAACAAAACTTTGGTTGTGGTGTCGGAGGTCCTCATCCTTACTCCTATCCGACCTATGGTTGTTATGCAACCCATAGTAACGAACCCTTTTGGGTCCCCTTTTCGTACGTCTGGATACAATTCTCAATCCATTCCTTCAGTCTCTAACCCTTTCTCTCGTGGTATGACGAATATGACGTCACAATTTTTCTCTTCCATTCCACTGAACAATACAAATCCTATTTTTGGACCTGGCGGCATGGCTCCTCCGTGTATTCTACTCTCTTTTGGTGGATCTCATATTCCCCAAATGAATCCTACGGCTGGAAGCCAACCTTCTTTTCCTCCTGGGTCTAATCCTAGTCCTAATGTTCCTGGATGGAGTAATCAACTGGGCAGACAAGTTGTTGTCTATGTTCCATCCTTTACACCTTCCTACTCCACACTGATTCTGACCAACATGTTTGGTATGACGAATCCACCTTTATCCTCCAAGTTTTGACCTAGAAGGAGTTAATTTCATACCATGGTAAAGCTCTATCTTGGAGCCACCCCGGCTGGAGGAAACATTTACAACCCTCATTATAACATTCCTATAGGAATAGTGCCCACCCAACCTCTTATGAATCAGTTTGGAGGGGGGTATTACAATCTCGGATAGGGCCATGCTGCATACCAAAACCCTAGATGGGCAGCGATCCATCAGCATCAATCTTTCCCAAGAGCATGGGGTCAGATGTTGCAACCCTAGCTCCCTTTTCTGGCCAGGCTTAATTTTCCAGACTTGTCAATATTAATGAATGACCCAGTGCATCATGATCCGTCATGGCCCCCCGTCCACACCAAGCTTCCTTCATATATTCTAAAATTTGAGGGTAAGACTGGCAAGGATCCTAGTGATCACGTCACTAATTTTCATCTTTTGTGCTCTTTTAATTCCCTTAGCGACGATTCTATTCCTTTGAGACTGTTTCAATGCACCCTCACGGGGGTTGCAATGAAATGGTATATTGAGCTACGAGGGGAGACATACAGAAATTTGAATCAGATGGTTTTATTATTTCTCAACCACTTCCAGTTGTTGGTTCGTTATGATGTCGGCATAGAACTTATGTCGGCCCTCCATGAGGACAAATCCACCCATATGTTGAACCATATCCAAGAGTGGTGCAAATGGAAGAAGTTGATCAAAGCCTACATTGCTCCAGAGTTTCTATTGGAATGGTTCCTTAAATCCCTATTGCCTTATATTTTGAAGGATGTTTCTACATCTGGGGTAACATCTGAAGAGGGAGCTATTTTTAAATCCCGAAAATTGGATCTCATATATGCTCAATCTGGGATGTTATACAAAATTCTTCCTAATGCACCAACATCAAATTGAGACCCTAGAAAAAATAAAGGGCCTCATGTCGTGGCGTTATAGGATCCAAAAATACTAAGTATACAGACTTGGTGACGCACTAGTTGAAGGAGTTGTCTCTAAGCCAATCTACAACAGGACAAGATTCATATGTGTCCTTCACTCCTACTCAGTCGGTGGATGTGCATTATGTACATTCGTCGTCTAACCCAAATGGTAACCAGCAACCAGAAGGGAATAAGGAAAGGACATGGTAACAATCATAAGGGTGGGAGGAACAATAATAATAATAAACCCAAGGACAATGTTAACAATGATAGATCGAGTAACAATGTTGGTGAGGGAAAGAAAGAAAAGTCGAAGGTGAAGTTTCCTTGTAAGGTTTGTACAGATGATCACCTTACCCACTTATGCCCCAAACTTGAGGAAGTCGCGAGGCTCTTATCTCATCCGCTTGTTGTGTTGACTAATATTTTTCTGCATAATCCACACATGGCCTCGAGCTCCTCTAATGTTTGAAATGTGTTGAATGGGAATCAAACCCCACTGGTACATGAAGGTGATCGTCTATGTGTAAATATGGTCAAGTCTCAGATTAATGCAGCCACTCAATATCGTGATTACGGATCTTCACAGAATATTCCATGTCTAGAGTCTCCCCCTCCTCTGGAAACACCTTTGCATATCGAAAAGCCAGAGCCTCCGCCTCGTATTCTAAAAGGAGTACTAAAATGCTCTACTCACAACACTAATGCTAGATCTGCTCAAAATTATTCGATTTTTGAAGATCTGGGTCAAATCCCTTGTGCAATTCCGGCTTTGGAGGTGCTCCAAACGTGTCCTTCATAGTGGAACACCTTGTTATCTTCTCTAGGAGCTCTAGACCTGTGTGGCTCAAAGTTTATCAAGTTTGACGTCATAGATGTGAAGCCTTGCTTGCCTTACCACGTGTCCTTTCAAATCCATGTGGATTACTCGAAGTATACCATTAAACATATTTTTATTAATGAAGGCGTTGCAACGTGTGCAATGTCCCTAACCTGTTGGAAATCCATTGGCTCTCCAACTGTGTTGACGGCATTTGATGGTCGTTCTTTCTGTCCCCACTGAATTATTCCTACCTTTCCAGTCCATTTAGGTGGAAATCCAGTGGAGGTGTATTTCGAGGTGGTTGATGCGCCCCTTGACTATAAGTTACTACTAGGGTGTAATTGGACTTATTCTATGATTGCAGTCGTGTCATCGTTTTTTCGCACTTTATGTTTTCCTCGTGAAGCAAAAATTGTGACGATTGATCAGTTGTCCTCTGCGCATGCTAATACCAATGCATCAATTGGACCTTTGATCCCCATGATCAACAATTCTCAGCTGACAACTGAGGATATTGATGTTAGAATGTATTCCTTCCTTATGGGTACCTTTGATTTTTTGGCACTAATCCATCATATCTATGTCATCATGTCCAGTAGGTCTTCTTCGTTAATGAGGTATGTTCCTTTTTGTACTTTGTATTTCAACGAACCTTGGACCTTACCTTCCCTGGCCATGTCTTGTGAAGGTCAGTCACATATTGAAATGGAAATGCCACTGTCAGCGGCAAAGATAGCTTAGCAACTTGTTCTTGACTCTACTACTAACTCGGATCATGTCTCCTCGGATCCTATCTCCTCGCAGATATGGGCCACCTCATAATATTTCTCACATGATTTCCTCAATGATACTTTACCTTCGGATGAATCCATCTTAGAGGCCATGAATGGTCCTGATAGGTCATGGGACGATATGCATCATCGCTCTTACTTCCTCCCAGATCTTGTTAGAATCGAACAGGACAATTTTAGATATACCTTGAATGAGATGGTCGGTCACATGGTAGTTCCACTAGATACACATGGCATTTATCCCGAAGGAAACATGGTAAGTATTTATCCTACTGTCACGATCGACATCTCTCGAATTCCTAGTAAAATTGAAAATTTATATATCAGTGTGGATTGTTCGCCTAAAGAAATTTAGATCTACATCAATCTCTTCAAATAATTTCATTATTTATTCACTTGGACATATGAAGAGATGCCAGGAATTGACCCTCGCATTGTCGAACATGAGATTAAGACCTACCTGGATGCTAAACTTGTTCGAAAATGAATTAGAGTTGTTAATCATAGGAAGGCCCCTGCTATTAAGGTAGAAGTAGCGAAACTACTTAATGTTGGTTTCCTCTACGCGGTTCCCTTGACTAAATGGGTATCCAACCCCTTTCCCGTGAATAAGAAGCAAGGAACCATCTGTGTGTATGGATTTTTGAGACCTGAATAAGGATTGTTCTAACAACAACTTCCCAACACCTTTCATTGATCAAATTCTCGATGAGTGTGCGGGAAGCGAGGTTTTTTCTTTTATGGACGAGTTTTTAGGGTACAATAAAATTTAGATCAAACCCAAGGATCAACATAAGAAGACATTTATTTGTCCTTGGGGTACTTTTTCATACCGAAAAATTCCTTTCGGCCTTAAAAACGCTAGAGAAACCTTCCAACAAGCCATGACTTTTTCTTTTCACGATCTCAAGAACATTGTCGAAGATTATCTCGACGATCTCGATGCTCACTCTCGCAAGAGAGTAGATCATTCTACTCACCTTTGACTTGTATTTGAGAGATGTCGTTATTATCGCATATGTTTAAACCCTCACAAGTGAACCATTTGTATTAGGTTTGGTCGTATTTTAGGATTCTTAGTCTCTGAGCATGAGATCTTAGTGGATCCTATGAAGGTTGAGGCAATACTTCGATTGCCTCCTCCACGCAAAATTCATCAGCTTCATGGTTTACAGGGGAAATCCAACTTCTTACATCAGTTTATAGTAAAATATGCCAATATAACTAAGGGTTTCATGCATCTCTTGAATAAGGAAACTTCATTTATATGGGATGAATGAGCCCAAAAATCCTTCGATACTCTTAAGAAATCCTTGGTATCAACGCCACTGATGAAGCCTATGAACTACAATGGATATTACTTGCTTTATATCGCCGTGTGCGAAGGGATGGTTGGTATGGTTCTGGTTCAGAACGACAATGACCTTCAAGTGCATGTTTTCTACTACCTTAGTCAAAATTTAGCCAGCCCTAAAATTAAGTACTCTCACATTGAGAAGCTAGCCTTGGCTACCCTACACGCAGTTCAAATATTATGGAACTATATATTTCTTTGAAAAACTACCGTAGTTGTTGATGTCAATCCATTTCAATACGTCCTTAATAGGTGTATCATAGGGGGGGAATATAATAAGTGGATTGTCATTTTGTAAGAGTTTGACCTCAACTTTGCTTCGGCGAAGTCTAAGAAGTCGTTAGTTTTTTTTGAGTTGATATCAGACTTCCCTAGGTTATGTGAATATGTTATCCATGTCGATTCGATCAAGAATGAACATATTTTCCTCATCTCGTCTTCGGACCCTTGGTATGGAGACTTTTTTATCTATATTCAAACCTTGAAGTTCTCTCAGCTCTGCCGAGAGACGATCGAAGATGCATACAGCATCAAGCTAAAAACTAACTTATCGTTGGTGACACTTTGTATTGTCGAGGAGTAGATAATATCTTGCATTGTTGCTTGACTCGTGAAGAAGTTGAGTCCATTCTTAATGACTATCACAGTGGGGCTTGTGGTGGTCTATCTGGGCTTGTGACAACCCAAAAAATATTGTGAGCTGGTTATTTGTGGCCGACAATTTTTAAAGATTGTGTCGAAGTAGTCGAGAAGTGCCATCCTTTCCAGGTGTTCACTCGGAAAATGTGATCCCATCCATCCCCTCTTCACCTAGTCATCATCGTTGGTCCCTTCACCAAGTGGCTGTTGGATTATATGGACTACAACCCAGCTTCGGTTGGAGGGAATCAACATATTATTGTGGTTGTAGACTATTTCACTAAATGGGTAGAGGCCATGCCTACTATTAAATCCAATGGTAATACTGCAACATTTTTTGTGTTAAATCAAATTACAGCCTGGCTTGGAATCCAAAGGGAGATTGTCATTGATCGTGGCAGTCAATTTCGGAATGAAATGATTAAATAGTTAGCATCAAAACTAGGGTTTAAGCACGGTCATTCTTCCCCTTACTATCCCCAGGAAAATAGAAAAGTAGAGGCTATGAACAAATATCTCAAGACCATTTTGCAAAAAAAAATCAGTCAGTGCAAATATGACTGGAATGTAATGCTTTACCCTGTGCTTTGGGCATACCAAACCTCGGTTAAGACTTCCACCGGTTTTTCTCCTTTTTAGTTAGTACATTGTGTGGAGTCAATCCTTTCAATTGAATGTGAAATCCCTTCCCTTAGACTAGCAGTTAAGATCCTACCTAATACTTCTGATCTCGAAGAATGCTTCGTGCACCTAGAGAATCTATATGAGCAGTATCGAGATGCCTCTACAGTTGTCGAAGTGAATAAACGATGTGTCAAGGTTCAATATGATAGGTTTGTTGGGTATGTGTTATATTCTTTGCACGAGTAGTAGTGTTTGAGTGTTGTGATGGGTGTGCAAGGGGGTTAGAGGGGGGGTGCAGGGGGGCAAAACCCCCCGCACAAGGGTTCGAGGGCAGCGCCCTCAAAAAAAAAATTCTACCTCAGGAAACATGTCACATATTTAGGTGGTTTTCCGGCACATGGTTTCTTTGTCGATGATTTTCTACTTCCGATTAAGGAATTATAGTTGTTAACTAATACAGGTCATTGGGTTAGGGTTTTCGATGCCACTGGCTCCTATATGTACATTGTATTGTATACAATGTAACACAATGAATGAATATAGAATATGTTGGTTTCTTGGTTTGGGTTTCCAGAGGAAAACTCTCTGTGTAATGTTTGTATTTGCCATTGTATATTTTCTGTTCTTTTACTGAAAATATGTTTGCAGTAAATATTGTACAAGGTTAAAATCTACATATGGTATCAGAGATTTGTTGGCTACAGGGGGATGCCTTTGTGGTCAAGAGTTTGGCTCAGGACTGTGATAAGCCTTGTTACAGTGGGAGATCTGTGGTATTGATTTTTCACGTGAAAAGAAATGGCAAGAAATTCGAAGTTGGAGATTGGGCAAAGATTTGAGTTGTGGAAGCTCAATATGGAATATATGTTGGTGGACAGAGATCAATGGATCATGATAGATCCAGGTACTGCACCTACAAGAACTTCAGTAGATGACTGGAAAAAGTTGGATCGGAAGGCAAAGAGCACAATCTGACCGTGTCTCTCAGATTCAGTATTACTGAATGTGTCAGAGGAAGCTACAGCCAAGGATTTATGGGATAAGTTGGGGAAGTTGTATCAGTCTAAGTCCCTAGTGAATAAACTATTCCTGAGAAAGAAGTTAGATAACCTGAGGATGAGAGATGGAGACTCGGTGGTAGAGCATTTGAACGCCTTCAATATTGTGGTAAGTCAGTTAGTATTTGTTGAGATTAAAATTTAAGATGAAGATAAATGCATCATTTTACTGTGTTCTTTACCAGACTCGTGGGATACTCTGGTTGTGGCCATAGGTAGTAATAAAACTTCCATGAATTTTGATGAAGTGGTCTCATCTTTGTTGTCTGAGGAGATGATAAGGAATAATATGGAAGGACAGAGCACAGACGCATTATTTGCAAGAGGACGTTCCCAAGAAAGAAACATATCTAAATTCTCAAGTGGGAGATATAAGTATAAGGGTAGATATAAATCTCCTGAAAATTTTGTAAGGGTATGTTGGAGATGTGGAAAAGAAGGGCACTACAAGAAGCAGTGCAGATCCAAAGTTGAGAAAAAAAATGGATCTGAAGAATCTGCTTCTACAGAAGAAAAGACCTCCAAGTAAGAAGGAGGGGATGTGTACTTGGCTTCTTCAAGCACACATGCAGATCATGAGGCATGGTTGGTTGACTCTGGTGCATCCTTTCATATGACTCCCCACAGGGAATCGTTCTACGAATATGAAAGGTACGATGGAGGTAATGTTTTCTTAGGTAATGATTCGACAACCAGAATCATAGGACGAGGAAAAGTCAAGTTGAGGCTCATAGATGGAAGGATTAGAACATTGCCTTGTGTTCTTCACATTCCAGGTTTGGCCATAAATTTGTTTTTTGTAAGAAAAATGGACGATGCAGGGGTAAAAACAATATTTGAAAAGGAAACCTGTAGGATGGTTCGAGGAGCAACGGTGTTGCTGAAGGGAGTTTGGTTTGGAACTCTGTATAAGCTGCAAGGAAGCACAATTAGTGATGGGTGTAATAGTTCCATTGTTCCTGATATTGGAGTTGAAGAAGAAATAAGTCCTACAGTCTCTGGAGAAAAGGTTATGATGTGGCATCAAATATTATGGGCATATCGGAGAGAAGGGTCTTCGACTACTACACGGTAAAGGTATGGTTGAAGGTATGTCTAACTTCTCTTTGAATTTTGATTTATGTGAACATTGTCTATATCGGAAGCAGAATCGGGTAAGATTCCCCTCTGGTGCAACGCGGGCAGAAGGAATTTAGAATCTAGTTCACAATGATTTTTTTGGACCTGTGTTGATCCCATCATTGGGAAAATCTGTGTACTATGTCTCATTTATAGATGACTTCTTGAGGAATACTTGGATATATTTCCTCGGGAAGAAATCTGAAGTCTTTGACAAGTTTAAAGAATTTAAGGCTCTTGTTGAGAATCAAACAAAGAAAAGAATTAAGGTGTTGAGGACAAATAATGGCGGAGAGTTTTGCAGAAATGAATTTGAAGAATTTTGTAAGAAGTGTGGTATAGCAAGGCAGAAGACTACTCCATATACACCTCAGCAGAATGGAGTTGCAGAAAGGATGAACAGGACATTGATGGGAAAATCAAGGTGCATGCTCAGTGGTGTCAGGTTAGGGAAAGAATTCTAGGCAGAGGCAGTGGGTATTGCATGTTACCTAGTCAACAGATCACCCTCATCAACGTTGGATTAAAAGACTCCACAAGAGGTATGGACTAGTAAGGAACCTTCTCTCACGCATCTCAAAGTATTTGGTTGCGATGCATATCTTCATGTTCCAAAGGAAAACATGAGTAAGCTGGATAAGAAGGTTGAAAAGTGTATCTTTATTGTATATAAAGATGGTATCAAAGTTTATAAGCTTTGGAACTCAGAAACTAAGAAGGTAGTGTATAGTCGAGATGTGGTATTTAGAGAAATGAAGGATGTTGTTAAACAGGAATTCCTAACAAGTAAGGAAGAACCAAAGAAAATAGAGTTTGATTTAAAGGATGATGAATCATACTCTACAGAAGAACGGGAATCAGAAGAAGAAGATCCTCATACTCCAGTATTGAGGAGATCGGTTCGAGAAAGAAGGCTACCGGAAAGGTATACTCCATCTTATTTGTGTTCAATTTTTTTTTTGTCTATCACTGATGATGATCCTAGAACTGTCATGGAGGCAGTGGATTCAGAGGATGGAAATCTTTGGAAAAGGGCTATGGATGAAGAAATGGCATCTTTGGATAAGAATGAGGCTTGGGATCTAGTGGAGTTGCCCATTAGAAGTAAATGGGTATTTAAAAAGAAGTTGAATGCAGAAGGAAAAGTGGAGAAATATAAATCTCAGTTAGTAGAAAAGGGTTATTCCCAGTTTGAGGGAATTGATTTTGGTGAGATTTTTTCTCTTGTTGCCAAGTTAACCTCTATAATATTTGTGTTATTTGTTACTGTTGCATTTGATTTTGAAGTAGAACAGATGAATGTGAAGACATCATTCCTACATGGGGATCTGGAAGAAGAAATCTATATGAATCAACCAGAAGGCTATGATGTGAAAGGAAAGAAGGAGCTGGTATGCAAGTTGAAAGAGTCCCTGTATGGTTTGAAACAATCACCAAGGATGTGGTATCAAAAATTTGATACTTATATGCTGGGACTTGGCTTCACAAGAAGCAAAGAGGATCATTGTGTGTATTTTAAATTAATTGGTGATCATTTGATTTATTTGGTCATGTATGTGGATGACATGTTGTTGATAGGAAACAACAAGGAGATTATCCAGGATGTGAAAACT
>ML851439.1:31213-44580 GCA_009831015.1 Picea engelmannii
TGGGACTTGGCTTCACAAGAAGCAAAGAGGATCATTGTGTGTATTTTAAATTAATTGGTGATCATTTGATTTATTTGGTCATGTATGTGGATGACATGTTGTTGATAGGAAACAACAAGGAGATTATCCAGGATGTGAAAACTCAGTTGTCCTCTAAATTTGACCTGAAGGATCTCGGTGCTTCAAATTTCATTTTGGGCATGGAAATTAGAAGAGATCGGAAAAGGAGGAAACTCTGGTTAAATCAGAGAAAATATGTCGAGACAATATTGCAGAGGTTTAATATGCAGGAATGTAAACCGGTCAAGGTTCCTATTCTTGTTGGTGTAAAGATATATGTGGATCAGTGTCCCAAGACACATGAAGAGGAGGAGGACATGTCTTGTGCTCCATATGCGAGTGCAGTTGGCAGTTTGATGTATGCAATGGTTTTTACTAGACCGGACATTGCACATGCAATGGGAGTTTTGAGCAGGTATATGTCAAAACCAGGGAAGGAGCATTGGACAGCAGTAAAAAGGGTTTTCAGGTATTTGCATGGAATTGCTAGCTATGGATTGTGCTATGAAGGAAGACCGGGATTGGAAGAGTGGTGGATATACATGGATTTGTGGATGTATATTGGGCTGGAGATGTGGATCATAAGAGATCTACAAGTGGGTATGTATTTAACCTGTTTGGAGAAGCAATAAGTTGGATGACCAAAAGACAAGTTGTAGTGGCACTTTCAACTACAGAAGTGGAATACATGGCATCCACTCATGCAAGTAAGAAAGTAGTATGGTTACAAATATTGTGTTCAAGTATTGGGTTGGTACAACAAGTTGTAAGGATAGAGTGTGACGGTCATAGTGCAATTTTTCTGGCGAAGAACCTTACTTATCATTCAAAGACAAAGCATATTAATATTCAATATCACTTTGTGAGAGACATGATTGAAGAAAAGAAAGTATCGTTGATGAAGGTGGACACTTTGAATAATGTTGCAGACTCATTAACAAAATCTGTGAGCATTGATAAGTTCTCTTGGTGTAGAGGATCCATGGGCATTGTTGCCCTGGACTGTTGACTATGTAACTCTGTAACCCCTTATATGCAAAGAAAACAACAAGTGGGAGAATGTTGGGTATGTGTTCTATTCTTTCCATGAGTAGTAGTGTCTGAGATTTGCACCTGGTGCACAGGGGGGTTAGATGGGGGATGCAGAGGAGTGAATTTTCCTGCGCGAGGGTTCAAGGCAGTTCCCCCGAAAAAAAAATCTTCCTTGAGAAACGTGACACATATTTAGGTGGTTTTTCAGTACATGGTTTCTTTGTCGATGGTTTTTTATTTTCGGTTAAGGAATTAGGGTTGATGACTAATCCAAGTCATTGGGTTAGGGTTTTGGATGTCGTTGGATCCTATATGTATATTGGATTGTATACAATGTAACACTATGAATGAATATAGAATATGTTGGTTTTCCCGATTTGGGTTTCCAGGGGAAAACTCTCTGTGTAATGTTTGTCTTTTCCATTGTATATTTTTTGTTCTTTTATTGAAAATTTGTTTGCAGTAAATATTGTACAAGGTTAAAATCTACAAAGTTTGTATGTCCTCGGTAGTAGGTTGAGGGTGATTTGGTCCTAAGAGTATGACCAAGCCAAAGAATTGTTGGGGGAAGACAAGTTCAATCCCATGTGGCATAGTCCTTATATCATGCAACGTGTTTTATAAAAAGGATCCTACGAATTAGAATATTATGAAGGGAATATGTTGGTTGAGCCTATAAATGGCCTTTACTTGAAAAGATGTTATGCTTAATCCCCCAAGCTTTGGCGTAACTCTTTGTATACTAGTGTATCTTAGTGTGTGTGTGTGTGTGTGTGTGTATTCCTTTGTTTCATCGGCTTGTTTATCAAGTTTTCCCTTGGTTGGAAGATGTCAACGAAGTCTTCGGTTTACTTAGGATTCGGAGACGGTGCAAGTCATCATACACGGAACTTGCCTTCCATCGCTTGGGTTGTTTACTCACCCGAGGGTCAATTGGTGTCTTCAAGTGGCATTTGTTTAGGGCCATCAACGAATAATGTGGTTGAATATAGCACCTTTATAAATATTTTACGCAACGCTATTTCACATGGTGTTCGATCTTTAGAAGTTCTCTTGGACTCCCAGTTAGTAGTTTGTCATTTGAACAGCAGTTATCATGTAAGAGACCCTACTCTACTCTGACGATTCCTATGGGTACGAAATTTGGAACGACACTTTGATTTTATTACTTATAATCACATACCTAGAATTTCTAATTATGTATCTGATTCATATGGTAATTATGTTTTAGGTTGAAATTTGTCACATAACTAAATTAAATAAAACACATTCATCAATGTACACATTGTAATATATATAAGTAAAGTCGAAGACCAACGTTTTTTATATTTCATCTCTCCAAAAATATGGTATCATAGTACAAAATGGGGCTCACACCCTCTAAATACATATATGGCTGGTAGATACAATGACCATGGCATCTATGTTTATGGCGTCGGATGTGTATCATGATAGAAAACTACGGTGTTTGCAAGACTCCAGAAGAGTCGCACCCACGCACAGAGCACACCCACCACCAGTCGCTACATAGCCTCTGGCAGATCCTCCATCTGAACCATAGGAATCATGTGCATCAAATGAGATAGGTTCCCCTGCACATTTTGTAGCACTCTCTCTGCATCTCCTCCCACCAGCTCATCTCCTCGGTTCCTCTGCCAATGTCGTGGGAATCCATCTGGTTTTCCATACCCACATATGTGCAACAAAGTAATTTTCAATACTTAATATCATCCAAAAATATTTGCGTTTTCTATTCTCTTTGAAAAACACAAGAAAATGAACTATCTAAAAAAATAGTTCATACCTATATCACCGTAGGCGAAATCTGGTGGAAATGGCATATCTGGATCTCCTATGTAGTCGATCCCAGCATAAGGGTAGTCGTTTATGACTATCACATGTCGACGCCACCATAATAAGAACTCATCGTTGTAGGGGTTAGTACCTTACCACCTCCTAACTAGCTCATCACCTCAGTCCATCGTGACATGGTTGGATCGTGCGGTCTACATGGAATGATCTCCACTCTAGGGCTCAAACCTGGAACCTGCTCAAAGAAAAAAATACACAATATAGATGCAAACCCGAAGTTTATTTTCCTCCCTTTTTTTCAATATTTCATTTGGCTCTTCATGTTAGCCATTAGTGAGGTACACTAGTTGTAAATTGTGGGTTGCAAGCACTCCACTGCATAAAACGTGAGTGGCCTTGATTCCTGGTGCAACGAGGTCTACTCCATGATTCGTGTAAGTACAAGGACGACGATATTCAATCTCAGGTTCTCGATCACCCTGAGGGAGAGTTTACTCCCTACTTTCTTTGTGCCTGCAACAGAATGAGTGGCGATGTAGTCCTCTATGTCCTAATCACATACCTAGAAGTTCTAATTATGTATTTGATGCATATGGTAATTATGTTTTAGGTTGGAATTTGTCACATAACTAAAGTAGAGAAAACACATTCATCAATGTACACATTGTAATAAATATAAGTAAAGCTGAAGACCAAAGTTTTTTATATTTCATCTCTCCAAAAATATGGTATCATAGTACAAAATGGGGCTCACACCCTCAAAATACATATATGGTCGGTAGATACAATGACCATGGCATCTATGCATGTGGTGCCAGATGTGTATCATGATAGAAAACTACATTCTTTCCAAGACGCCAGAAGTGTCACACCCACCACCTAGTGTTGCATAGCCTCTAGCAGATCCTCCACCTGAACCATAAGAATCATGTGCGTCAAGCGAGACAGGTTCACTTGCACATTTTGAAGCACTCTCTCTGCATATCCTCCCATTGGCTCATCTCCTTGGTTCCTCTTCCAATGTCATGGGAATCCATCTGGTCGCCCATACCTACCTCTACACAACAAAGTAATTTTCAATACTTGATACCATCCAAAAATATATGTGTTTTGTATTCTCTTTGGAAAACACAAAAAAAATGAAATGTATAAAAAAAAAAATCATACTTATATCACCATAGGCGAAATCTGTTGGAAATGGAATATCTAGATCTCCTCTGTAGTCGATCCCAGCATAAGGGTAGTCGTTTGTGGCTATCAAATGTCGACGCCACAAGAAGAATAGATCATCGTTGTAGGGGGTTGGTACCCTACCACCTCCTAACCTCCTCATCACCTCGGTCCACCGTGACATGGATGGATAGTGTGGTCCGCGTGGAATGATCTCCACTATAGGGCTCAACCCTGGAACCCTCTCAAAGAAAAAACTACATAAGATAGATGTAAACCCGGAGTTCCTTTTCCTCCCATGTTTGCAATCTGTCAGCTAACTCTTCATGTTAGTCAGTAGTGAGGTACACCAGTCATAAAATGTGGGTCGCAAGCACTCCACTGCGTAAAACATGAGTGGCCTTGATGCTTGGGGCAACGAGGCTGACCCCGTGATTCATGTAAGTACAAGGACAATGATATTCAATCTCAAGTTCTCGATCACCCTTATGGGGAGTTGACTCCCTACTTTCTCCATGCCTGCAACACAGTGAGTGGCGATGTAGTCCTCTAATTTCATACCACCCCCAGCTCCTCGAGCTTTGAGATTCACCACCTCGCCCCGATGAGATAATCTTGTGATGATATAGATGTCCTCTACTTCAATTCTCAATGGTTTCCCATCGATATTGAAGGCCTATGTATCCATATCCAAAAAATTTACTAGAATTTGAATTAACCTCACTTAAGCCATCATTCCTTTGAGAGCCCAAAACTTGTAAATCCCACGTATTTTTAGGGCAAGTTGGGCCCCTGCATATATTTCCACTGTTGCATCAACTTCCTCATGCTCTCTCTATCTCCATTCAAGTACCATCGTGCAAAAGGAAAGCCCTTTTTTGAGTCAAACTCTTTAAAAAACTTGTTTATGGACTTGTATGTGGGTTGTAATGTTAACAGTACCATGTAGGGCCAAATATATGCAAGCAGGATTTGATTTTCCTATCTCCACATATGCAACCCAATGAACTATAGCTCGCATACACCCTATTTCATAATGTGTGCCCTTTAAAACTCAAAAAATGGGGTCTAATTTGAAATTGTAAACCACTAGAAATGAAGAGGAGGGAAAGAACACTTACTTGGTCCAGACAGTTGTCAATTTTGTTGCTCGTAGCTCCTGCACTCAGCACTTGAAGATCGTGGGAAAATTGATCCAAAATGTACTATGTGGGTAAAAATGTCAAATGGTATGGTAAAATTGGTTATTTTTACTATTAGTAGAAAAAAATTACCCACTTTACATAGTTTTGCTAATATTTTGACCTAGTGGACTAATAGTGCAGTGGAAGGAGTTGGTTTTGGTGGTTTTGTCCAGGGATTTTTTATGGTTTCTAGCATCTTTTCGCCCGTTCGTGACTTCAGCAAGTATTTTATTTGATCATCATATAGGATAGGTGATCACTCCATCTTGCATATTTGCATTATCCTCTAACTATAATCCATCTACCTTAGGTACAAACCGAATTATTAGCGACACAGAACCTCCTCACTGTTATTAGAAGTGTCGTTATTGAATGGTAGAAGCTTACCAAACATGGGTGCCATAGTTAAAACCTTTGTTCCATCTGGTGCCCATGTAGGTATTATTCCATAAAGACCAGGAGTCCCTTATAGTTCCAATATGAATTTGCGTTCGAGCTTCATATTCTTACTGATAAGCATGATGACCTATACCTATGGGACTCCAACCGAGTCTTGTTTAATCTCTTTTCCGACTCTATCAAAAAGTGAAAAGATTGTCAAGTGAACTTGTCTCTTTCACACTCATTGATTGGATTTGAAAGGACGTCTATTAGGTGTAATTTTAACCCTTTTTCAGACCAAGTAGACTAATCTCGAAAAAGGAATACTCTACTCATTAGTGGCTAGAAGAGTTCTCCTCGGTATTTTTTTATACTTTTTCGGGCCTAAGGGACTAAATTTACAAAAAAGGACATTCTTTGGAGTTAAGTTGCAATTTCATCTTATTCTCTTACTTGTAGTATTGAGCCTATTTTTGGCTCTCGCTTTCTCATTATAAGCCTATTACCTCAGCAATTTGCATCACCAACCAAGTAAAGCCTTGTTTATATCCTTTGCGGCTTGACACCATGTACCCTAAGAGGAAACATTCCCCCGAGTGTCCATGTCCTGCATGCACCTCCTTGCATTGAGCATAGGTATGTTCCATTGTTGGAACTAGTTGCTTACTAGTGACACGTGTTTACTCCTTTGTATCATAGCATTCATTTGTCTATTAAAAAACAAAAAAAGATGGGCGGGAAAAGAATATTATCTCATGTTGGCAGCATTCGTGTCCCCTTTGAACATAGCACAAAATTTTGAGTCCACTTTTCATCCAAATTTTGGGTTTAGCATGACCTTGGGAAGTTGAGCTTGTTATTTAGATTTTACTCCTTCGATCGGTTACTCTTTCAGTCCCTATGGAGAGTTTAATTGGTGCCTCCTGCATCAAAAAGTTTCATTATCAAGTCTATGTTGTCAGAGTCCTCCATATGTATCATGATCTTATTCAAGTTTATAAGCATGTGTTGGCCATTCCTCAAAAATCTTGACTTTGCATGTCAGCCATACCCTCAATGTGTCTCAGAGTTACATGAAGTTGTATTCCTATCATGCACCCTAGTCCTACTTTCATTATCGGTAGGTAACCTTGAACCCAGCAGTCGACATCTCCTCACTGGTCACTGACTAGGGGGTTTCCCTTGTGTTCGATGGAAAGAAATCTATTCACACATTGGGATTCATGCAGTGTCTTGGATTCCATTAGCCTTATTGGTGGTTTCATCTCCTTTGTCAGCAATTTTCCTTATTGACTGTTATTCAGAGGGTCTTTTTCATGCATTGCTTGCATCTGGTGCATGTGAAAGACGCATTGGGTCGTTGGTTCGTGAACATCCTCTTCGTCTGATTTCCTCCAAATCATCAAGCTATTACTTTGTACCTCATGTTAACTAATGAAATATTCCTTAATGCTCTCCTCAGTGGGTCTCCTTCCATCGACTTCAGTTCATATATTCTAGAAATGAGGTCGAGAGTCCTATGAGTACCTAGAGGCTTGCAGTCATCAATGGCAGGTTCTCTCGCCATCGACAGTTAAAAATACATCAATATCTCTTGATCGATGGATTCTTCAAGTGTTCGACCTCAACACCTTTATTCACACTTGTAAGAATGTATTGGATGCCTTGATACCTACTTTCATTATCGGTAGGTTGTCTCGTGTTTGTTAATGGTATACATTAATGATCGGTAATCAAAAGAAGTCACATTGTGCTCGTCCTCGACTTCTTTATTCACATGATGTAGACTTGCACCTTTGGAGGATCGTGTAGAAGACTTGAATACATTAGTTTATAGTAGCATCTTTCCTGAGCCCTTGCTATCATTCATTGGACCAGTACCTATATGACTCCAGTGATCATGGGAGATCAGATTGTACTCCATTATATATAGATTGATTTTGACACTGGTTTTTATTGGGCCTTGTTCGTGACTATGACAGCCTATGGCATGTATCTACTGTGTATTGCCTATTCATGTCCATGAATAGTTGTTTCGTATATTTCCACATGGATCTGCAGTTTAATTCAAATTGGCAGCCATGTGTACAAAGTCATTCTGGATTGTAATATTCTCATGAACAACTAGTTCATCCAGTTGGGTCTCCATTACTCCACTTCTAGGAATTATAATGTATTTCGTCCATCGCAAATACTCTTCTGACCTCACACATTAGGGAGCATATGTTATATCAATATTTGTCTCACCCCATGCAACTTGCTTAAAAGGCCTTTTCCATTTCCCTATGCAAAGTTGAAGTCCCCTTTTTCACTTCCCATAGCTAAAAATCATATTTTTCCACATATATGTGCCCTACAGTTATACAACATGTGTATACACAGGTTACACCACTATAACCCACATACATCAGGTTTGGTGGTCAAAATTAAAAATTGTGTCAGGTTTCCATGTCATGTCACGATATCCATGATCATTGACCTTCCACATACTAGAAATGTTCTGAATCGGCCCTTCAATTCCATTTGAAGGCTATAAATGGGCCATATCCAAACCATGGAAGAGGAGAGAATTCAAATTTTGAGAGCAAAGTTACTCTGGAGAAATTATTCACTTCATATTGAGTCTACATCCTTTTGTCCTTCAAAGTCTGAACACATTGGTCATCCCCCAAGTTCTTCCCTCTTTGATGGAGAGCCTCATTGTCTCTCTTATATGAGCTTGCCTTTGGTGGAGGATTGAAGTTGTGGAGGCCCAACTGGAAGGGACTTAGTTTCTCGGTTTCGAGACATGTCGACATGGAAGTTTGTCACTCATACACTTATGTTGATCATATTTTAATAGAAATATTGTTTTCTCGTCTAATTAATATCTTGCAAATATTGAATTTTTATTCCATGGGAATATTTGTTATGAATGTTTATGGATTATGCTATTATATGTGCTAACAATATATATTATCACCATATGATTGTGTATCTTGGTTGTTGAGAACAAGTTGCAGGTATAAAGCTTTGAGTCAAGTGCTCAACGGTGGTCTTCATCAAACATCCAGACGAGGTAGGCTCTTTATCTTGTCTTGTTAGCATTTTCATTTATATAGCATACTTGGGATTAGAGTTGATTTTTGTAGTCATTATGTCTGTTGTGGTTTACCCCTTGCCGTAGAGTGTTTTTCCTCGTAACACAAATCTCATGTTTCAACAAAAAAGTATATAGTACCACATTACAAGTAAAACACATGAAGTGAAATATAAGTTGTACAACGAATTGAAAAAATTACACTTTGCATATAAATTGTCACTTACCTCGTGTATTTATCGAGATCATATATAATGTGTTTGACATTGTTGTCAAAGTTGTATGGGAGAGATAAAGGTAGAACAAACTGTAACATAAAATATGAATCATTATTTAGTCACAAATTAGTATATTAAAGAAAACACAAACAAGATGTTTCACCAATATAGAAATATATACACAAAAATAGTTACCTTAATCAAGGTATGACAATCATGAGTTTTTACCCCACCTAATTCACCTTTCTTTGTAAGCATATTCTTTATGTTTGAAGAAAATCCAATGGGAAATTTATTTTTTTCTATAACCTCTTTTACATCCTTGCTTTGTTGCTTTGTCAATAACCATGGAAGGACACTTATATTTTGGTCGGTTGCATCGTTATTTGAATGAATGAGACTTTTCATTGCATGATTGGTCTCCTTAATGTCATTACAAATCTTGACAATTTTTTCTTTGTCACTCCTTCCATTTAAGATTCGCCATAATGTTTCTGTTACATTCTTCCCAATGTGCATTGTATCAAACAAATGAACAATTTCTAGGTGCTCATAGTAGGGGAGCCTATTAAATTGTACGGGATAACTTTTCATTCCTCGTGGAATTGCCCCATTATTAATTCCTTCATGACGACCTTCAAGGTGAAGCATATAAATTAAAGATATTGCAACAATACTTGTCAATTAGTACAATGAACAAAATGCAATAAAAAAATAAAATATTACAAACATTCCATGTATGATACATGATACATGATTTGATCCATTAATATACCTTGATGATTTTTATTATATTGCAACTGCCATACACGAGGTGTCATTCTTTGTGGTTTTAATCCATTCTCTTCTTTACCATTGAAAATATGTTTCTCGGTACTTCGATACCTATGGTTCTTAGAGAGGAAGTGTCTATACTCATCAAACACCTCCTTTCCTAAAATTCTTGAACGACGATATTTCATATTAGGACCACAAACTAGACATGGAAATTTACCCTTTGTTTGAAGACCTACAAGAGATGGATTAAATTTTATATCAATTATTCGAAGTATGTTTAATGAATGGATTATATAAAAAACATGCATGATATGAACTTCATAAAATTAAATGCTATTAAAGTGCAGTGTAACGTTATAACATACCACAGAAATGTGTTAGTCGTAGGGCATCGTGAATTGTTCATAGAAGCATTGCATGGAATTCAAATTCCCTTTTTGCACCTACTGGTCTATAGATATCATACATAGTGATGTCCTTCAATAACTCTAGTTACTCGTCAATAAGAGGCTTGATATATACATTCATATCTTTGACTTGGTACTTACCTAATTGATTTAACATACAATATATAATTACTACATATATGAGTAAATAAAAAAATATCAAACGTAATTATAAGATCACATAATTTAACATATATGAGTAAACAATAAAGTATAAGACAAAATTATGAAACAAACAAGACAAATGAGATGTTACCCTGTTAAAAAAAATCTAAACAAATACCTGAAACAATCATTGCCAACATTATGTGTTCCCTCTTTATTGACATCCATAGAGGAATATTATTGTTGATAACAAAAACAAGCCACAACGATTAAGTAGATTTGATCTCTCCAAATGGATAGACATCGTCATCTGCCAATGAAAGCTTAAGATTACAAAGTTCGTCTTTAAAATTTGGCCATATTTCCTCTATCTTCTTAAATGTAGATCCATCGTAGGCATTCAAAGAACACGATATTTACTTATTTTCTTTGCATGGTAAACCATAAATTGTGCTATGCTTTTGCACTTGAACAATCGTTGCAAATGTGGAATTATGGGAATATAACAAAGAACCTTGTGAGGCACCTTTTTTGTTAATTGATCGGTTCGATATATACTAATTTGACATTTTGGGAATTCTTCTTTCGACACATGTTCTCCATAATATAGAATACGATCATCAGGACATGTATGAATAGCTTGATACTCCATTCCAATATCTTTCATAATGGCATGTAAATATTGATATGTGCGGCATAAAACATTTGACGGTGGTAACAAAAATTCACCTAACAATATACAACATAAAAAATCAACAGTGGTTAATGTAAAGAATATTAATCGTACATATTGCATCCAAATTTTACACCTGGTCGACTAACAATAAAAATAGAGGAAAAAAGAAAACCTTTATCATCATGTACTAAGTGTGAAAAAATATATTACATACCTTAGCAATTGTGTCACACAAGTGTTTGACAAACCATTCACAACATTTAAGTTCACCAACAACAATATAGCAGAGAGAAGACTTGTTTTGGAGCCCTCATCAAGAGGTTGACTTGCCTTCTCAAGTACAGGTATAACAAAAACACCATCAAACTAGTCGTCGTCATCATCCATTCCAACATTATTAAATGTATCCTGGATCAATATATTTGATCCATGTTCCTGAACAGGTGCTTGTACAAACATGTCTTCCTCCACGGGCAGTGCCCTAGGGCGTTGTTCTTTATAATTACAAAAAATCAAGTAATATTAGTGTATATAACAAATATTATAACGATACAAATGTTTACAAATATAATATAGGAAAACAAAGACAACAAAGACAAAGACATTCAACCAGTGTGGCATCTCCACTTTCCATTAGTGATCTTTGTTTAAAAACCCCTAACCTGGCCTAACCCCTTAATCCCTAACCCTAAACCTATAACCCCTACTCCCTAAAACCCCATTAACCTCTAAATCCCCTAATATTATTCATGGCTTGACCATTCTTGTAAATACCTTGGTATTACTCATGCCTTGAACATATAATACTACAAAGTATAATGGCCACAAAACAAGGATCAATTGTGAAACTATACTTTTGTATATTTTACTGCGTTAAGCATGAAAATAAAAAACATCAACTAGATTTTTTAACTACAATGATACTAAATAGAAATAGAAATATAGAAAAGACACACACATTAATGGATAAATTTGTTTACCCTAGAAAATCAATAAGGGGAAACCAATAATTAATGAAGGACCTGCTTTTTGTCTTCTTATATTATGGATATTACAATATAGGTTACACAGTTTTGCAAGATTACAGCAATGTTATGAGACTCTTTGGTATTCTATAGTCCTATAGAATATGAACATTGATATTTCATTTATATTTCATTTAATTTATGGAATTCAACATTTACATTTCATTAAGGGGTTCATCTACTATTCACCTCATCACAAAAAGAGATTGCAAACTTGGATATTGGTCACATCCTTGACTAGGAGACATAGCCATTAATGGCCCAACATTGTACTTCGAGGCAACAATAGTTGATGTGACTATATTCGGTGTACTAGTGGCAAGTGAAGGTGAAGTACAACACCACCATGTGCAAGTGGCGTTAGATAGGTCAGGTACTCTAGCCAATGGCTACAATCACCAAGTCATGTTGAACCAGTTTATAGATACATGATTTAATAATGATCCAATTTGAAATATAACATACACATGTGCATCTTGTAAATTTTTGCAACAAGTATGGATGTGACTAAATTAGGTACATTGTTGGATGTGTCTACCATAGGGTGAGTAGCCCATAGACGTAGGAGGGGAAGTCAGAACATCCACAGCACACACACACACCATAAGGGGAAAACAATGTGAAATAAATTACTTAACTAATAATAAATTCAATAAAATTAAAATATATCATTATACATACCTCACTTACAAATTGACCATGGGAAATATCTCATAAACGACCATGGAAATTATAGCCACAAAACATTCATGGATGTGAATAACATCTACAACCACGGGTATATGATAGTATGCCCTCACTACTAGATGGTCGTGTTATGCCCAAATGGGAGTTTATGGTCCTACCCCACTAGTATATGATGACACCATACAGTCAATACCTCGACAAATGTGTCATGACATACCATCATTTGTGTCAATTGGAGCAATTTGTCTTGTTTGTGGAAGCAACTCCTCTAGAAGTGGGAATTCAAACAAGCTCGAGGGATTAGGTACTTTTTATCATCTCGGTGCCCCAAATTGGGTCGGTTGTGTGGAATATCCAAACAAGCATCATGGAATTCTAAGTGATGAAAATAATTAACAAGATTCCTCAAAACACACTCTCCATACATTTTCCTCAAGAAGCATAGTGGGATATCCCTATTGTTATGAGGTTGCACATTAAAAACCATGTATTGACTATACATCAAATTATCAATAAATGGTTGATAAGTGCACCAATTGATAAATATATTAGGTTTGCTAGTGTTTGACATTTAACCTATATGAGGGCCTATGAAAAGGGAAAACATGTCCTCTAGTTTTCTAGTCTTTAGTTTTTTTCTTGCAATATTATCCAAACCATCTATACATTTAGGATAAATAATCTCTCTATAAGAGGTAATATTGATAATGTCTCA
>ML851441.1:8342-31111 GCA_009831015.1 Picea engelmannii
ATGTTCCAGCACCAACTTCCAGTTACACAGGCTCCAACCTGTATAACAGAGAACACTTATTCTCCCTTGCACCACCCTGCCACCTTGGTTTCTCTGGCTGCAACCAGATGGAAGCTACAACTTCATGTATTCAAGATCCCACTTGAACCTCTGAGGACAATAGTCCTCCCAAGCACCTCCCAACCTCCCTAATGTATTAATGAATGAATACACAGATAACTACACAGATAAATCAATTCTTACCACTCTTTCTCTGTTCTATAAGTCTGATCTTCTACAAACTGTTCTGCAATTCTTCTCTTCCTCTGTCTGTTCAACAGGTTTGCTCTGCATCAACTTTTTCTGTCATTCTGCTCTGCTTCAACTTGCTCTGTTATTCTGCTCTGCCTTTAATTTCACTTTGCACATATGATCCATTTCATACTGCGCATCCTCTCCTTTTCCCTTTCTTACAGTTTCATTATTTTTCATCCAAAACAGCCAACCATTCACATTATGTCTCATATTATTTCATACACACCTCCCTGATGATTCCACTTTGCATTTCCTTAGGCAAAACAATGACAATTGTCCTAGCAACTGAAACGCTAACTGATTCTCAATCATGAGTCAGTTTCTTTTAACAGATTCGTAACTAAGGGGTTAACTGTGATAGGGAACAGTAACCCTCCGATCACATTTAAGTTTATCTGCACCGTTGGATGAACTTTATTAATCTTCCCTTTAAATTGGATTTCGGCATTCCTTATGTTCAATGTTATTTTCACTTACAAATCCCAATCCACAAAATTCCATAAAGCAGTCGGATCAACGGTCCAGATCACATCTCTATTCAAAGGCTGCGATTAAATCGTGATTTCACATATCACGAAATCGGGATTCCTGATGTTAAAAAACTTTGACATCTCCAACTCTCGATCCCCGAAACTCCAACAAGGTGTCCATCTGCTGACGTCACACGTGGATTGACACGTGTTGAATACTGCCACGTGTCACTCTGATTCGTGACTTACATGTGTCTGAAATGTTGAATCAGTCTGACACTTGTCATTACCTGGTTGTGCCACGTGTTCCTAGCTGACATGGTCTGCTGACGTGAGTCGGGTCGACGGTTCAGATGTGATCTTGATTTGACGGCTCAGATTACATCGGGATTTTGCATATCGAGAAATCGAGATTCCTGTTGCATTGTTTCTTTGACATTTCCAACACGTGATCCTCAAAACTCCGATCAACGGTTCAGATGTGATCTTGATTTGACGGCTCAGATTACGCCAAGATTTTTCATATCGAGAAATCGGGATTCCTGTTGCATTGTTTCTTTGACATTTCCAACACGCGATCCTCGAAACTCCAATCAACGGTTCAGATGTGATCTTGATTTGACGGCTCAGATTACGCCGAGATTTTTCATATCGAGAAATCGGGATTCATGTTGCATTGTTTCTTTGACATTTCCAACACGCGATCCTCGAAACTCCGATCAACGGTTCAGATGTGATCTTGATTTGACGGCTCAGATTACGCCGAGATTTTTCATATCGAGAAATCGGGATTCTTGTTGCATTGTTTCTTTGACATTTCCAACATGCGATCCTCGAAACTCTGATCAACGGTTCACATAACCCCCTGAGATGGACGGTCCTCCTTCTTTCGGGATTTTGTGAGCCCCTTTTCTCCTTTTTATACTTTAAAATGCGTGCAAGTTCTCCTTGATCCAACGATGGTCGGATCCCGCGCTTGAATCGAACCCCTGAGATATGTCTTCCTTTTCAGCGCACTCTTCTTGTCTTCATTCAAATCTGACGGCCATCGGGAATTCAGAAAGAGATCCAACAAACACAGTTGATGCTCTTCCCTGATTATCACTGCTCCACTGATCATCATTGTTGTACTCAAGCCATCACCACTACTGTACTTCCCAGCAATGAAAAGTATACACTGCCTGTAAATAATCTAACAATCCTTTGTACATTCTTCCTGTACTCATGCCATTCGCTGTCTGTTACATATTTGCCAACACATTGAACAAATTCAGTCGATACATCAAATGGTGCAAGAGCAGTTGGAAAAGAGTCAAGCCAAGTACAAGACGAGGCATGACAAGAATCGTGTTGATCACAGTTTCCAAGTTGGAGATGAAGTTTGGATTTACATCAGTAAGGAGAGGCTTAAAGGAGAAGGTAAAAAATTGAAACCAATTCGATATGGTCCTTTCAATATTATTGACAAGATTGGTAACAATGCCTTTCGTTTAGATTTGCCTCCTTATATGCAAGTGTATGCAGTTGTTAATGTTGAGAATTTGAAATTGTATGAGCCCCCTTTGATTGATGATCAAGGAGAGCATGTTCAGATTCCTTCTAGAGATGATTTTTCCCCAGAATATCTTACAGAACTGCATGAAGACACAATCCTTGACAAGAGAATGCGAACTTCAAAACGAGGAAATGTGGAGTATCTTCGAGTTGGTCTTAAAGGTATAAATCCAAGAAAAGCCAAGTGGATTGAGGTTGTAAAGGTGAGGGAACTATGCCCTCATCTTCAAATAGACTGAAAATAGTATTTTGGAGGTCTAAAAGCTTTCCAATGGGGAGGTGTGATCCAGGGGATCAAATTTTGCTCAAAAAATCAAAGTGCTCGGAATCACTTCAAATTGAACGAGAGTGTAGGCCTCGTCATTACGAACCCAACGCAACTCGTTTGGGTTCAAACGGACGTCAGGAGCAAGAGATATCACATTCTGTTCAAAATGACAAACATGCAAAAAAAAAAGGATGTTGACTGTACAGTCCATACAATCTGTACGGACGCTGATGTGGCAGGTCGTACGACACGTGGCAGGAAACTATTTGGACAGTTGGGATGTGACATAGCTTGTTTGCAGCGAACGGGATGGCGACACGTGGCCCAATCAATGGCCGCCACGTGTCACATGTATATTGGTTTAAAATCTTTGCATTTGGCAGGAGTCGACCCCGTGACCTCCGGGCAGGGTAAAGCCTTGGGAAGGGTCGCCCAACCAGCGCGTACGCATGTGTTACTTAACATATGTATGTGTTTTAATATATTTGAGTTTGCAAATATGTGAATTGGGGCGCGAACCAGGCCGGGGCGAAGCCCCGGCCCACGGTTATATATATGTATTGCATACGACCAATGTTATGGGCGGTTAAACCCACCATAATATATATATGTGTTGTAATCATTTTGGTATGCGTGCAGTTTGACATATAACATGTGACCATTGTGTATGCGCACGGTTTAATCCTACGATTTTGTATATGGTTTAAACCTTAGCCCTGTTTTGTATTGCGCGCGGTCATGTGGTGGCCATGTGCCCACGAGCCTTGGTAGTTAAAGGCCGGTGCGTAATCGTTCGATAGTTTGTACCAGTTGTGCGGTTGCACCCGGTGCTAAGTTTTAACACTTAAATATGCGTGTGGGCTAGGTTGAGCCAAGAAGGGGTGCAAATTGTAGATGCAGAGACAACAAGTTTGAAGGAGGACTTCCAGGAAGCCTATCTTCTTCATTGTTTGGCCAAACGAGGTGCCGAAAAAGCCCAGCTAGGGGTTTTTGGACGTTCTAGAGCCATTGGAGCCATCTATTTGGTATTTTGAGCATTGTAAAGCACATTTTTTAGCACTTTGAGAAAATAATACAAATGATCCATTGGAAGCTGGACCAGGAGATGTAGCCCAAGAGAGGGGTGAACTCCTTTATCATTTGTTGTGTTATGTGTTTTTTGTTCACTGTTTATTGTTGCTGTTATATGCATCTTTGATGAGTAATTTTCATAAAAGTTGTGTTGCAAATTGATCCATTTGCATTTTAACACATAAAATTTAACTTGCAAATATTTTCAAGATTACAAGTCTTCTTCATTTTTAGATCATCTTCACAACAATTTTATTTATGGGATTTAGGTCCACTAGGCAGTTTCCCATTTGAAGAAAAACAAATACTTCAACACCCATGTGTTTCTTACTAAACAATGTTAAGGACTCTTTAACACTAGCATACTTCAAAACTAAAATAACTTCTTAATCTCATATTTATTTACACTCAAGGTGATGGATCCCACCTTGTGTCGGACCAATGGTATCATAGCACATACCAATAATTCAACAAGATAGAACTCTAATATCAATGCATTTGATGTCTACATGAATAAGGTTTATGTATAGGAAATGTAAATTCAAATCTACTCCTCTATTACACCTTCCTCTAGGACTTCATCCACATTGTTTGCAGCATTCAATGGTAGATGAAATCACTCATAAGTATACCTTGATAGAAATCCCCTTATTAAGAAGCAAGAACAAATGTAGGTATTTTCCATTGTGGAAGATGCCCTCCAAAAATAACATGAGGGGATATATTGAAACTTTATTGATATCTTGATACTTTATTGAGATCATCCATAAGGCTCAACACTATACAACACCTACTACATATGCAATCCCTATATTTAACATGTTTAGAGACCACCTTCCTTTATCTATCAAATTTGTTGGGTATGTGTTATATTCTTTGCATGACTAGCCTAATGTAATGTACATTATGCCGGGTGCACCAAGGGGAGTCAATGGGCCATCCTTGTTTGGGGGTTTGGGAGCGGAGCCATCGAAAAAAAAATTGGGCTATTTTTGGTATGTTTTTGGGCGATTTTTGGCCAACAGATTTTCAGCCTACTGTATTGTAATTCCAGTTAATGAATCTAATTTGGGTTGACAAATTAGAGTTTTGGATGTCGTGGAATCATATATATTGTATTGTAAATGGTGAAGTTAATACAATGAGAGTTAGAGGTGTGGATCTAAACATTTTGTTGGTTTTCTCGATTAAGGGTTTCGAGAGTAATTTTTTTAGTACTTTGTGTGAATACTATTGTTTTCAATTTGTTTTGTAAAGAATATGTGTGTGCATTACTATTGTTTTTTTTATATGAAGTATATCCAAAGAAGTCTTCTAGTGATAGGGAAGACCTAAACTTTACATTAGGATATTCATAAATCTATAGACATGTTGCCCACATGGATTGTCTCTTAGGTTATTTTATAAGAAATTTGGAAGCTAAAGGCCCGTTGGATATCAAACCAGCAAAACTAGATCCAACCTAGAGAAATAAGAGAATAGGAGTAGAAAAAACAGCTAATAGACTTGACTGCTTTCTAATACTTGAAGGATTCTTAGATGAATTTATTCATCTAAGACAGTGGGTAGCCTCGGGAGGGGATTCGAACCATAACCCTGTTGTGTTAGAAGTGGCCCCAACCCAGGAAAAACCTCCCAATCTTTTCAAGATAAATCCAAAATGGTTAGAGTAATATTTTGTAAAAAATATTGAGGGTTAGAAGCCTTATGATGCTTACCTAAGAGAATATGCCCCCCTTCAATTAAAACAAAATATAAAATAAGTGAAGAAGGCAGCAACCCAATGGGCCAAGGACAAAAAACAAAAAGATAAAAGGATTCTAAAAGAAATGGAAGAAGGTATGGAGACACTCTATAACAATGAAGGATTTGGATTCTTAACTGAGACTCAAAAGTTGGAAGTAAAGAAACTGGAAGAAAAAAAGAGGAATATCTTACTATTGAAGAAGAAGGAATGGAGGATCAAGAGTAGGGTAATATGGCTACAAGCAAGTGATAAAAACTCCAAATTTTTTCATCGTTATGCAAATGAAAGAAAAAATATAAACTATGTCTAGAATACTGACAAAGGAAATAACATGTTGTTGATCAAAAATTTGGTCACCTCAATTTTCTTCTTTTTGGAATAATAAAAAAGTTGATATTAGAAGAAATAAATTTTGAACAATCATTAATTCATGGTATAACCCTCAATCTCAGTTTCGTCACATATTTTTCGAATTCAAAATCCAAGTCTGTATGCTCAAGATATCCACATTTTTTGTCTAAAAGAGCACTTCTTCCATGTGCAACACAATTGGTTTCTCTCTTGGCACTAAGTTTCCTTTCTCATAACGAGTCTCATTTTTGGTACTCATTCTCGGTACTTAGTCTTGGAATAATTTCTCAATACTTAGTCTTGGAATACTTTCTAGTCTCACTTCTCCATACTTAGTCATTTCTTACAACCTCCTCTTCTATTCATTTCTTCCTCTTCTTACAACTTATCCATTTCTTAACTTCCTAGCTTTTCCCTCCATTTCTTTAGCCATTTCTTAACTTCCTCTCTTTTCCCTCCATTTCTCTTAGTATCTTATCCACACTTAATCTTATTCTCTTATCAACACTTATTCTCTTAAACACTTAATGAGACTTTTTCTCTCTCTCATATCACATTCACATACTCTCGATCCCGATCAATTATCCATTACTTAGTCTACTCCCCATATCCCCTTCCCCCTCTCCTCACTCCACCCCCAATCCCGATCCTTCCTCCCCTCTCTTTCCATCTCCCATACTCTCCCATACTTAAAAAAAAAAAACCCTATCGTCTCTCACCCCACGGTGTCGTGACACTCCTTATAACTTCATACCCCTCACCCCCGTAGACCTACAGTGCTATGACACTCTACCCCCGCGACACTCCACTGACCCGACATACCTTATATACCTTCTCATCCTCCCATTCTCTCCAAAATTAATGTTTTTTCTAAGTTTAACTCCAAGACATGGTAACCAATCACATTCTGACATGTGGAAGCCAATCACATTATTACATGTGGAAACCAATCACATTATTACATGTGGCAGCCTATGGAAACCTATCATAGTGAGACACATGGTAATGATTAGGCGTTGAATGGGCGATGACAAGGTAGTTGAATCGGTGTTGACTAAGCAGTGATGGGGCATTCAAAAATTTATTAAGTCGTGAAATTTCCTAAGGCATGACCTCCATAAGATTTTATGTTTCACATTAATGATATGAAAGCCTCTACATTATAAACACCATTTTTTCTACCACCATAATGCATGTGGGATTAAAGAAGCAGAATAAAATGAAGGGTTAAGATTGATCCACGAATTAAATGGACGATTGCTGAGAAGAGACCTTCAAATGCTCATAACTCAAGATTTTGGCGTTCATTTTCAGCAACCATACCTCATTGGAAAGGTAATTCAACAGGGAAAATAATGGAATTGGTTTCAAGGGTTTAATATGGCCATAATTCTTCCAGAAATTAAAAGAACAGTCACCTCTATTTTCTTGACTTGCTGAGAAATTTGTTTGGAACCTCGACTTCTCGAGGCTATAACTTGATATCCAGAACTCCAAATCTTGCTCAAGATGACTCGTTGAAAATATGTAATGATGAATATTTCTCCTAGAATGGTTTCCATGATCGAGAGGTCAAATATCATGATCAGAAAAATAAAACACAAACCCCTTTTTTAAAAGGCAGTCAACTTGAAAATTTGGAAATAAAAGTTTATTAAATGACTTTTATTAAAGATGAAATGGGTCCCACTTGGAGGCACACATTTCAATGATAAAAATTCATTAATGAGAATTCAAAAAAGTATCAATTAAAGTGATTTACTCCAAAAAGAAAGTGTGTGGAAACTTCTAGAAGGAAACAACCCTAACTACTTTAAGAAGTATTGGGATCCAATTTTAAAAGAGACATAGCACCATCAAAGCAGAGGTGAGAAGGTTGGATCATCAAAGGTTCAAATCATCAAGATAACGTGGTTCAACCATCAACATGCAGCCAAGTCTCTAATCAACACATAAAGATCTCAATTTTTCTTCTTCTTCGTCTTCTACATTATTTTTCTCAAGGCTTTATGCTTGTATTTTTGAACTGAGTATAAGGTTGAGATTTTTGAGTGTCTTTCTTTATTTCTTTCGAGAATCTTTCTCTAAAATATCATGGAGTATTTTACAACCATATATGTGACCGATAAATTTAAGCTAGGATTGTCTAAATGATTCATGGAGGTTTAGTCCTTGCATTTCACAAGTTTCATTTATGAGCATTAGTCAATTGGTTTGTTGAAATGCTTTGTATTGTTGAATATATTTTATGAAACTCCGCATATAACTACTTCGACGTGTAACTTTAATGATTTCTTAGTCTTTGGGATTCTTGAACATGATATTTTTGGAGTATGCCCATCAATTTTTTCTTTTCAGTTTTGAATGCAGAACTCATTTAAACTTCTCTGAAATGATCAACACCATTTCATTCTTTTTCTTGTGAGAAGATATGGTTTGCATCTTTTGTTTTCATGCATTTTAGAGGGTTGTAATAATGAATCTGAATACATATTTATTTTGATATTGAAGCCTTTCATTTTTTTTATTGTAAAGAAGTTGCTTGGTCCATTTTCAAGCAAATGTTGCAGTCAAAGAGCAATCTAGTTATCAAGAACCATTCTATACATAAACTAAATAAATAAAGATTTGGGGTTTGTTGTTTAGCATTCTCCCATTTGGTAGTCCAATCCAAAAACATCAAGCTACATTTTTTGGACAATTACAGAGGAGTACCACCTCTATAAAAACGCAGGGGGATTTTATCCTCATGAGGTTGTTGTTGTGATTGTGACTGAATTGAACATCAACCTTTTTGGCAACTCAACTAGGAACGATTTTTTTTCAATAAATCTAACACTTTTTAGGATCATATATTATTGGAAAACTAGAAGTTGTCTGGTTGAAGTTTTGAACAATATCTTGAGATTGATTTAAGATGAATTAGGTTCTTGAAAACCTTTTTCAAGGAGCATTAAATGAACTTGAAGACATATTGTTGAAGTTTCGATCACAAATCAATTGTGACAACTTCTATAGAACCAAAGAACCATCCAAGATTTGGGAGGATGATCTCTCTGATGACTTTATCATCAAAACTCTAGATTTTGAATAAAAATGCCTTGGTGATTCCACCAAAAAGATTCAATAATTTCAAGAAGACCTATATGAAGACTCCTTCGAGAAATTTATTCCATGTTGTGATGATATGTTTCCTTCCCCATCAAGCCCAACAAAGGTTTTTCAAGTTACAATGAAGGGAGAAGGTACCCAAAAAAAGGAATGGTTGCACAAAAGTCCACTCAATTTGTAAGCAAAAGTTCATCCCTTTCTAGATATTTCCATGGACAAGTTTCCTATGTTCTTCATAAATACTTCAGAGGATGCAGAGAAAAAATTGATTAAATTTTATAGTGCATGCGAGATTTATAATGTGGTTGAAGATGACATTGCATGTCGATTATTTATCCTAACTCTAAAGGAAAATGCTAGTTAATGGTATTATTCGTTGCTGCCTGGAACCATCACTAGTTGGGATGTACTAGAAAATTTATTTGCCGAAAAATACTTCCCAAGGAAAGATCCATATTCTATTTTCTTGAAGTTGGTTGAAACCCATATGAATGAGGAAGAGACAGTCAAAGGTTTCACTTTCATATTTATGAAAGTTCTTGATGTGATTCCTCATGAAGTATTTCCAAATGATGTCATCACTTTTAGTTATGAAAATGCTTTTCCCGTGAATCTGAGATTTTTATTAAAGCAAGAGGGAAAGTGTAGTTGGAAAGAGTTCATCCAGGGAGCTCAAGTCACTGAAATAAATATTCATGAAACCAATGTTAATCTATTAAACCTCCCAATATTTCTCCAAGACAATGAAGGAATGGATTTTGAAGAAAAAATTGATAAAAAGATGTGAAATTTGTTTTTCCAGATCTTGTTATTGAAATAGAAAATGAGAACCCTAAAGTTTCAATTCATGAAGAACACCATCCTCTACATGCTCCATTGGAGGGAAATTTTGACCTCTCGTGTGCTCAATTTGAGAGTAATGATTATAATGAGTTTAAAGGTGAATTTAAAGAACCTCCATTTGATGTACACAAGGATTTCATTCAATGTAATCATCATGAAAATGTTGCAGCAAATTCTCAAATGGCACAGCCAGTTTATAGCAAGCCACAAGAAGAATGTTTACATTGGATAAATAGAAGTAATAATCACTTACCTCGGATTTTTATGATGTTGATTGCTCATCCAAAGAAAAGTTTAATGAAGAAGATATCTTCCAAGCATCAAAAAAAGGGCACTTGCAAAAAAAGGATCCATGGGTGATATGTTTTAATTCTGAAGATAATGAAATTGTTTGTGAACAACAAAAGACAGTCTTAGAGTTCTCTACAAATGTTTAGCGACAATTTATCTTTGCAAACTCATCATGGAAACATGGTCATGGCATGAAGGAAGAATTCTTTCAAGACATTACTAATGAATTAATAATTTTGAATGTGATTAGGGATGAAGAGAAAGATGAAAAAAAAATCAAATGGGAAATTTCTCATCCGAACAAATATTGCAGCACTCATGAGCAACCACTGAGACTTGATTTTATTGAATCATGGTTCCAAAGCATTGTTTTCCTAGTAATGCAATCATATTTTGAGGGCATTCATATCACTTTTACTTCAACATTCTTTGGGTATGCTCTTGACTTTTTGATTGCAGCACTGATATGTTCCCCAATTCTTGAGTTAATTCCACAGATTGGTTGGATGCTTGAATGGTTCCATTGGAAATCTACTTACACTTGAAAAGTGTCCCTTTCCTCCAAATAGGATAGGGTAGATAAATATTCTTTGTACATAGTTTGTTCCTTCAGCCAAAGTTTTGCATAATAAAGCAGTTGCTTGACGGAGATAGTTTTTAAAGATGACTCCATAGCCCAATGGAGAAGGTAGTCGGTTAGATTATGGATTCTTAGCAACCCACAGGGGGTCATTGTCCCGTAGTTGGAGCCAATTATTGATAAAAAAAAAATTGGTCACCTTGGTTTTCTGCTCTTTGGAATCATAAAAAAATTGATATTAAAAGAAATAAATTGTGACCGATCATCAGTTCATAGCGTATCCCTTAGTCTCAGCTTCGTCACACATTTTTCGGATTCAAAATCCAAGTTTGTATGCTCAATATATCCACATTTTTTTCTAAAAGAGCAGTTCTTCCATGTGTAACACAACAAGTTTCTCTCTCGGCACTAATTTTTCTCTCTTATATCGAGTCTCATTTTCAGTACTCATTCTCGGCACTTAGTCTTGGAATACTTTCTCGGTACTTAGTCTTCGAATAATTTCTAGTTTCACTTCTCCATACTTAGCCATTTTTTATAACTCAACCATTTCTTACAACTTCCTCTTCTATCCATTTCTTCCTCTTCTTACAACTTAGCCATTTCTTAACTTCCTCTCTTTTCCCTCCATTTCTCTTAGTATTTTATCCACACTTAATCTTATTCTCTTATCAACACTTATTCTCTTAAACACTTAAAAATACTTTCTCTCTCTCATTTCACATTCCCATACTCCCGATCTCGATCAATTCTCCCTTACTTAGCATATTCCCCATATCCCCTTCCCCCTCTCTTCACTCCTCCCCTCTCATTTCATCTCCCATACTCTCCCATACTTAACAATATTTTCCTCCCGTCTCCTCACTTCCTCATATCTCACCCCACGACATTGTGACACTCCTTATCACTCCATAACCCTCACCCCCACGGACCCACAATGCCACGACACTCTACCCCCGAAACACTCCACTGACCCTCCATACCTTATCTACCTTCTTCTCCTCCCATTCTCTCCAAACTTAAAATTTTCCCATAAGTTTAACTCCAAGACATGGTAACCAATCACATTATGACATGTGGTGACTAGTCACACTATGACATGTGGCAACCAATCACATTATGACACGTGGAAGCCTATCGAAACCTATGACAGTGAGACACATGGCGATGATTGGGCGTTGACTAGGAAATGAAAAGGCAGTCGATTGTGTGTTGAATGAGAATTGACATGGAATTTCATGGTGTCGTGTCACCCCTTATCACTACATACCCCTCACCCCTACAAACCCACAACTCTGTGACACTCTAGCCACGCGACACTCCACCGACCCGCCATACCTTATCTACCTTCTCATCCTCCCATTCTCTCCAAACTTAACATGTTTCCCCAAGTTTAACTCCAAGATATGGTAACCTATCACATTATGACATGTGGCAACCAATACCTTATCTACCCTCTCATTCTCCCATTCTCTTCACACTTAACATTTTTCCCTAAGTTTAACTCTAAGACATGGTAACCAATCACATTATGACATGTGGCAACCAATCACATTATGGCATGTGGTGACCAATCACATTATGACATGTAGAAACCAATCACATTATGACACATGGAATCCTATGGAAAACTATCACAATGAGACACATGGCGATGATTAGGCACTGACTGGGTGATGACAAGGCAATTGACTGGTTGTTGACTAAGCAGTGATGGGGCATTCAAAACTTTATTAAGGCATGGAATTTCCTAAGGCACGACCTCCATAATCTCTTATGTTTCACATTAATCATTTGAAAGCCTCTACGTCATAAACACCAATTTTTCTACCAGTACAATGCATGTGGGATTAAAGAGGCGGAATCAAATGAAGGGTTAAGATTGATCCATGAATTAAATGGACGGTTGTTGAGCAGCAACCTTCAAAGGCTCATAACTCAAGATCTAGACGTTCGTTTTAGGAAAAACATACCTCGTTGGAAAGGTAATTCAGTGAGGAAGACAATGGAACATGTTTAAAGGGATGAGTTTGGCCACAATTCTTCTAGAAAATAAAAGAAAAGTCAGCTCTATTTTCTTGACTTGTTGAGAAATGTTTTTGGAACCTCGACTTCCCCATGCTATAACTTGAGATTCAATACTCCAAATATCGCTCAAGAGGACTCATTGGAAAGATGGAATGATAAATAATTCTCCTAGAATGGTTTCCATGGCTTAGAGGTCAAACATCATGATCAGAAAATTAAAACACAACCCACTTTTTTAAAAGGCGATCAACTTGAAAAATTGGAAATAAAAGTTTATTAAATGATTTTTATTAAAGATGAAATGGGTCCCACTTGAAGGAACTAATTTCAATGGTATAAATTCATTAATGATAATTCAATAAATAATTAATTAAAGTGATTTAATCCAAAAATAAATCTCGTGGAAACTTCTAGAAGGACAAACCCCTAACTACTTCAAGAAGCATTGGGAGCAAATTTTAAAAGAGATAGAGCACCATCAAAGCAAAGGTTAGAAGGTTGGATTATCAAAGGTTTAGATCATCAAGATAACATGGTCCAACCATCATCATGCAGCCAATTCTCTGATCAGAAAATAAAGATCTCCATTTTTCTTCTTCTTCTTCTTGTACATTATCTTTCTCAAGGCTTTATGCTTATATTTCCGAATTGGGTATAAGGTTGAGATTTTTAGTGTCTTTATTTATTTCTTCCAATAATCTTTCTCTAAAATATCATGGAGTATTTTATAGCCATATATGTGACTAATAAATGTAATCCAAGATTCTCTAAATGATTCATGGAGGTTTAGTCCTTGCATTTGGCAAGCTTCATTTCTAAGCATTAGTCAATTGGTTTGTTGAAATGCTTTGTATTGTTGAATATCTTTTATGAAACTCCACAAAGAAGTACTTGAGGGTGTAACTTTAATGATTTCTGAAGCTTTGGGATTCCTGAACATGAGATTTTTGGAGTATGCCCATCAAATTCTTTTACTTTTGAATGCATAACTTATTTAAAGTTCTCTAAAATGATCAACACCATTTCATTCTTTTTCTTGTGAGAAGATATGGTTGCATCTTTTGTTTTCATTCATTTTAGAGGGTTGTAATAATGAAGTTGAACACATATTTATTTTGATATTGAACCATTTCATTATCTTTTTATTGTAAAGAAGTTGCTTGGTCCATTTCCAAGCAAATTTTGCACTCAAATAACAATATGATTAACAAGAACCATTTTATACATAAACTAAAGCAATAAATATTTGGGGTTTGTTGTTTGTTGTTTGTTGTTTGTTGTTTGTTGTTTGTTGTTTAGCATTCTCCCATTTGGCAAACCAATCCAAGAATGTCAAGCTACATCTTTTGGACAGTTACAAAGGAGTACCATCTCTATATAAACGCAGGGGGATTTTATCCTCATGAGGTTATTGTTGGGATTGTGACCAATCTGAACATCAACACATGTGATCTACAAATTTTAAATACATAGAAAACAAAGGAGTCAACCATTTATCCAGTCTCATCAAAGAAGACTCCTAGGCCACAATCATTAAAGTAATAAGGCTCTTAATTTTTTTTCCTGGTTTTGTAAACAATGAAGACAATTTGGAATTGATGAAAGAAGTTGGGAAAGATGAGCTACTCCAAACATTACAAAGCTTCCAAAGGGACAAAATCCCAGGGCCATATGGGATACCTGTGGAATTATTTCCAAGATGTTATGAATTCATTGAAGGAGACTTAAGATGGGTGGTGGAGACGACTAGAAACACAAGAAAAGTTTTGGGGGCTTATAATACTATCTCCATTGCTTTGATCCCAAAAGAGGATAATCCAACTACCTTTGAAAAAAATAAGCCAATATCCTTATGCAATTGTATCTACAAAATCATTTCAAAGGTCATAGCAAGAAGACTCGAAAAGGTTAATTCAAAACAAGTTTCGGGTGAGCAATTTGAGTTTATGGAAGGCAAAGAAAATTTTAAGGATCCATACTTATCTTAAATTTTAGAAACCTTGGCAAATCTTACTAATTATTAGATTCCAAATATAAAATATTTGGAGATATTTTTGTAAAAAACAAACAAATTTTTAAGAATTTTATATTGTTTCTAGAAATTTTTTGGTGATTTTTAGAGTAAAATTCTTTTATCTTATAGAATTTGGGAGAATCATTTTGGAAAAAAATGGAAATTGATGAATTTTTTTTGTGGAAAAAAAAAACATGGAAAATTAGCCCATGAGAGAAAGTAGCCCTAAATTTTTCCCAGTTGGAAGGGCGACAAATCCATGAGGCAGTGAGGATAGCACGGGAAAGCCTACACTCAATCAAGACCAGAAATCAAAGACCAATGGTACTCAAATTGGACCTCTCCAAGGCCTATGACATGGTAAGTTGGCTTTACCTAATATTGATCCTTATACAGTTGGGTTTTTGTCATAAGTTTGAGGTATGGGTGATGAGCTACATTAGCTCTATATACTTTGTTGTCCTAATCAATGGGGCATCATCCCCTTTCTTTAGACTAGGGAGGGGTCTCAAACAGGGATGTCGCTCTCCCCTCTCATATTCCTATTGGTAGCGAAAGGGATGAGTAGATTATTAAAAGAGGCATCAAAAAATGGAAACTTCAAAGGGATCTGCATTGGTCCTGCTTGCAGTGTCACACATCTTTTTTTCATGGATGATATCTTGATTTTTTGTGAAGGTTCTAAAAGGAAAGTTAAGAAGTTTAAAATATTTTGGACTTATTCTAAAAATATACTAGTATGATAGTAAATCTAGACAAATCTACACTGTCCATGTGGGACATTCGAGAGCATGAGCAAGGGTATTTTTCCCATTATTTCCTTACCAAGTGATTGATATGGATCAAGGAATAGAGTACTTGGGGTTCCACTTGAAACCAAATTTATACAAAAAAGAAGACTAGCAATGGTTGTTTGTCAAACTAGAAAAGAAGATAAACCATTGGTGCAATTGATGACTATCAAGAAGGGGTAGATTGCTACTTGTTAAAGCAATACTGGAAGCCATACTAGTATATTAGATTGCATTGCCTTGGGTTCGAAAAGGAATACTGGATAAAATTAGGAAATTGTATTGTAAATTCATCTGGGGGTCAAGAGATAACAAAAAGAAAGGTCTTGTGTTGTCTCCCTAGAAACAATTAGCAGCTCCAAAAGCAAATAGAGGATGGGGCCTAAAAAACTTGTTCTTCTTCTCCAAGGCCTTAGTTGCAAAAAATGTTTGGAGGCTAGTATAAGGAAAAGGTTTTTGGGTCCAAGTAATCAAAGCCAAGTATTTGTACCCAAACACAGTTGAGGAATCGGTTAGGAACCCTATAAAATAAGTGCATAATGCATCAATTATATATAAAGTTGTGAACTCATGCTAGTTGGTCATTGGTTAATCTGGAAGGTGGGTAGAGGGGATGAAGACTAGATTGGGTTTCATCCATGGATAGGGAGTAAAGGTATCCATAGATTACCCCCTTGGGTGATATAGGAGTTAAGAAACAAAGGGATATTTTCACTAAGATAGATTTTGAACTAGGAGAGATCTACAAATTGGCAACAAAAATGGCTCACCTGGGAGGAGATAGGTTTGGGAGAAGACATGGAAGAAGCATGGAAATCATATACAGATGCTTTGAAAGATAGTAATGTCAAAATAGGGGAAGAAGATAATCAATTGTTATGGACTCTCAATCCTACATGGAATTATGTGCCCAAACTAGGAGATAGAACCCTTGTTGAGGAAGGCTTGGAAGGACAACCGATTTGGTGGTGGAAAACATTCTGGAAGCTAAGGTGCCCCTCCAAAAATAAAAATTTTATGTGGTTGGCCTTAAATAACAAGGTTCCAACATGGGAGGTTTTACAAAAAAATAATTTTATAGGCCCGGGTTGATGTAGTCTATGCCAACTAGCAAAGGAAAAAATGTATCACTTACTTATTACTTGTCCTTTCTATAAATAGGTCTAGAAAGAAGTTGGCTATATGACAGGGTTAAGGAATGCATGGGAAACTGAAAGTATTGAAGAAGACTTCAAGACTTGGTTTATAAACAAGGATACAAAGAAGATCAAAGATATTCACTAAATTTAGCTTGGGGAATATGGCTTGCCATAAACCTGGAGCTATCTGAAGGATGGGAGACACTTCCCCTCAAATGTGCAATCACGTCTCTAAATATACTAAATGCATATCCACAAGTGGAGAAAAAACAAAAAAAGGGGGGATAAAAGAAGAATCCATCAATAAGGACATTCCTCGGCATACTTTTATGGTGCCTCTCAAGGGAATCCCCCAAAAGGAGGTTCAAGAGGCATCATGTATCTTTCCTCAAATCACAGTATAGCCTTCAAGATGGGATTAAGCAAGAAACTAACAATTATTGTGAATTGATGGTTCCCAAGTTAACAGTTGGCTCAAGAATATGGTGTTACATAGTTACATTTTTTTAGGGATTTTCTACTGGTTATTCAATGGTTACAAAAGGAAGCATCACTCAAAAATTTTACTCTATAGCCACTTTTTGATGATTTCCAACAACAAATGACAACCTTCTCACACATTTCTTTGTCTCGTATACAAGGACGGGAACAAGGTAGTTGATGGCCTTTCAAAAGACGCATTGGGGTTGGAGCGAGGTACTTAGACCATCTCCATGTTTCAGGATGGGCATACAAATTTTTTCCTTCATGCACCTTAGATATAAAATTACAACAGTGGACAAATCCTTATTCAAATCTTTGCAAATATGTAATTTTGTCTTTCAAAGCCATGAACAATCACATATTGTCTACAACTCACGGTCTTATGATGGGTAACTTTCGGATCCCAGCTATTGAAAGATATAATCTATGCCCTTTTAAGTCAAGGAACAATTTCTTTTTTATTTAACTCTATAATATGTAAGACAAGTATGTAGAGTTTATTATGCTTAATCAAGGTACATAGCATTTTTTTAATGCCTTGAAATATATGACAATGTAGTTTTGTTTACCATAAATAAAATTATGGTTTTTTTCTTAAAAAAACATTACATCATTCTACCAAATTATTTTATCATATATTTATTTTTCAATATTTCATAATATTAATGCGTTAACATTGGTAAAACTTATGGGTCTCCTAATCTCTTCAACCTAAGATCCTCAACCACACCAAAACAAAATGGTTTGTACATGAAGGGATAATTTGTGGCTAAATGGTTGGGGTGCGTAATATACCTTTTATCACTTTAACAAGAAAAAGTGCACTATCTAATCTTCATATTAATTTCCATAACATGTGACAAAAGTTTGGAATCCTAACAATCCATGTTGGATTTGGACAAAGAGGATTTAGGTACACTCCAATTATAACAAAAAGTAAGGGACAACTTTTTATATTACATCTAAAAAGTTAAAAGGGACAACAAGAAATTTTGCGTTGATTTATTAAAGAAAAGACACTCTTAATTTAAGAGAGTAATAAGCATAGTGATATAGAGTATTAAATAGTTTACATATTAAATTGTGTGTCATTGAATAACAATAATTGTTCATCCAACAACACACCACTAAGTGTATAACAAAGTGTTTATTAATTATCTTTCATTTATACATAGTAAATCTTATTTCATTGAAAGTAGTGAGGTGTTTTATAACTCGGTATAGGAGAGTTGTTTATGTGTTAGTGCGATGAAGCATTTTATAATTCGCTTGATTAATAAATAAAAAATAAAGTCTATTTAATGAATAATAATAAAAACGAAATAATAAATAAAGTAAATTCAATTAAAAAACTAACAATCCCTGGATGGGGTGCCACGCGGGACAACGTCGGGATGCACCATTAATACATCCACCGGCGACCATCCCCTCAGCCATTAACCAAGTATGAATCTGTGCAGCTAAATCCAGGCGATGAGCCCCTTCGCGTAAGTGATCGGTACAATGCACCAGCGCACTCGAAAGAAAACCTTAATGGCCATGGCGGTCGCAGTTGTCCTCCTCCTTATCACCCGCCTTGATAGAATTGAGCGATATTCGCCCATCACAGCGTCGAGTGCAGAGTTAATTTTAGCAGAGAAGCAGTTTGCGGACCCATTGAAGCTCTGGAGCAGAGCCTTCCACCTGCAAGGAACCTTGGTTATCTCCAGGGTCTCCACCATGCCCAGAGCACGAGGTAAGCCGTGCAAGGGTGTCGCTTGGTACACAGTCGAATCTCGCCGCCAGAGACAAAAGAAATTTGAGCAGGCGTTAGCCATGGCGTCCTTCCGAAGGCGTAGGAAACCACGAACGCCTCCAATGGCATACGTGGAAGAGATTACCTTGGAAGACGCCATGCAAAGCTATCCCAAGCTCCCTCTGTTCACAATGCCGGACAATTGGAATCCACCCACTGATTTCGGCACAAATGACAAGCTTCCGCCCTCGGGCAAACTGCTTGGTTCTAGTGCAAATAGTCCAGCGGAGAATTTTACCACCTGCTATGTTGAAGAAGAGAGCCCGTCCTGCACAAAGGGAAGCAGAGACTCACCCCCTGGTGCACCTATGGAGGCGACGACCCAACTTTCCAACCGACCGACACATGCAAGTGAGGGAGCAACAGGGCCCATTCCCTCAGCCTCTGTTGACGGCCACTGGTAGGACCAGCACCCCTTAACCAATTCGGGGTACCTCGCTCTAATCTTCGATATGCGGAGTCTGTTGGACGACCAAATCTTTCACATCGCCCAAATCGATCATCGACTCGACATGCTATTCGCTGCTCATTCTAGGACTCTCCCTAAATGGCAATGCCCAACGTGCGCGCAAGCTTACGCGTTTCCAGCAGGATGGCGAAAGCACGGGGACGAGGACGAGCTGACCGGATAAAAGGTTCAATGATGTTCTTGGTTAGAAATTTTTTTCTGTTTCCGAACCAGGCTTTCGCCCAGTTAGATCTTAGCTATTTTGCAACTAGTTTTTTGGCATACAATTTAAACTTAATGGTTGGAAGTCCTGGTTTCCTTCGGGCAGGATGGTACTCTGATAGTTTTGTTTGTTGAGAAACAAATGGCACAGGATGCCCAGCTGTCTCGGTTTCTTGTTTAGGCGGGACAACTGACATCATAAACAGTGACTGTAACTTGATAATGATAATATAACAAATTCTATCCTTTTTTACTTAAAAATAAATAAAAACTAACAATAATTAAAAAAATATACATTAAAAAATTAAATCTCTCAATACTTGATAAATCCAGATTTAAAATGAATTTAAACTAATAATATAAATTTGCATATCACAATAAACGCATGCATGGACATTGTCTACATCATAAATAAAAGTGACATGAGGACACATGTTAACGTCACCACGTGGCGTGACTTGAACTCGCGACAAAGGCGTCAAACGACGTGCCGTGGAAGTAACGACGTGCCATGTTCTGGTTTTATTTTTAAAAGCATTAATTTTAGGGATGCCGATTATTTTAGGGATGCCGATTTCTTCTTCTCTTAATAGCGCATCGATAGGGTGATGGAATAACGAAATAGAAATTCACCACGTGTCAAGTTGCTCATAAAGCGGGTGGATATCATTGTTATTTGTTGTTCCATAAAGGGAAAGTGATCTTTATGTTTACACTTTGTTTTTAGTGATATATGAGATGAAACATGAGGCCTTACTTTGTAAACCATATAAGAAATGGTTATTTTGAATGGAATTTATTAGAGTTGTCCTTCAATAAGTTTGATGTAAAATATATTATTTAAAGAATTAATTTATTGTTATCAAATTAAAGAAGGAACTATGAGTATAGTAAGAAGTTATAATGTGATTTGTATAAAGTTTTTGCATATATCACCTTTAGTTTGAATGGATGTTATTAGAGTTGTCCTTTACTAAGTTTGATGTAAAATATATTATTTAAAGAATTAATTTATTGTTATCAAATTAAAGAAAGAACTATGAGTATAGTAAGAAGTAATAATGTGATTGGTATAAAGTTTTTGCATATATCACTTATATATGTTTAGGAAGAGTTTTTTTAGGTTGGTTTGGAATATTCATAGTATTGTTTGTTAGTGATTAGTATTATGTTTAGTTTTAGTGCTAGTTCAGTGTTAAACTAACTCAAAGCACAAAGATCTTAATATATTTGAATCTTGACACTTTTCATTATGTCAAATCTTCATTAATTGTGTTAAGTTATTAAAATACTAATTTAACAATTAATAACTTATGTTATTTTATTAGCAATTCAATACATCATTTGAACACTAACTCATTATTAATTGTGTTAAGCCATTGAAATACCAATTTAACAATCAATAACTTGTGTTATCTTATCAAGAATTCAACACATCATGTGAGCACCAACTCATCATTAAGAGGGACCATACACAATACATGTTAAGTGATTAAAGGAAACCCAATCATCAACAAGACCATGTAAAACTTAAATATATGCATACCCCTAAATGAATTGATTTTGTATAATGAAATAGTGATTAACCCTAAGAATAATATCCAAGATTGATATGCTTAGACCACCTTAAATAAAGCAATAATTGTATCATTGAAGTAAAGATAATATATCATAACTCATTTGTAAATAAACACGTTAATATCTTATAATATATGCATGCCCCTAAATGAATTAATTTTGTATAAGTAGTGATTAACCCTAAGAATAATATCCAAGGTTGATATGCTTGGACCACCTTAAATAAAGCAATAATTGTATCATTGAAGTAAAGATAATATACCATAACTCATTTGTAAATGAACACGTTAATGTCTTATAATATCCCTTATTTCTTTCTTTCTGTTTTTTCTTCTTCTTCACACACTAGTGCGACTACCTCTCTTAACTTTCATTTACAAGACTTGGAGTGCAAAAAGTTATTTCACAACTTGAAAGTCATGATTTTCAACTTTGTAGCACACTTTGTGAGGACAATGACAAGTATATATGTCTTTTTTATTTCTTAATATTATGTGATATTTGTCATTGTGAATGGAGTCTTTCTAATTAATCACAATTGACTTTGTGAGGAAAATGACAAGTATATAGATCTTTTTTCATTTCTTAAGATTATGTGATATTGTCATTGTGAATGGAGTCTTTTTAATTAATCACAATTGTATTAGTATTATTGATGTTTCAAACTAAGAAAATGTGATCATTTATTAGGAAATTGTGAAGAGAGAATCTAATTTTCATTTTTATTAATATTAGTCAATGGTATGATGGTAATTTTAATAATTAATGTTTTTTAGGTTAATTTTGTTAGTGTTTTATATGTCAATTGTGTTAGTGTTTCTATGTCGATTTAATTCAATGTTTCTATGTTTTTTTAAGATAACTAGTTAAATTCCACGTATGGGGTGTTAGGGACGTAAACTTTGGGGAACCCAATCCCCGAGGATGGTTTAAATTCCATTGAATTGGCACATCAAACAATGTTGGGGCCTGAGCTAGAGGACAGTATTCCAGTCGACGATTTGAGTCAGGATTTATTGCAAGGCATCGGACCTGAGAAAACAAGGATGCCCGGACAGGTGGACTCTCACGGATCTAGCGTCTACATGCACCAAAATAGTGATCGGCAGCACAAACACCTGAATACTGAGTTAAAAATCAATAGTCGCTCATACTTAGGTCGTGTCTTGGCCTTCTCCCAGCATGTATAATCTTAGTTCAATGAAGAGGCCCCCGTAGAGAATGGAAACATCGAAGGATAGAGGAACGATAGAATTCTAGTATAGATAGCAACTACCTACTAGTGAAAGCACCACCCCTGTGAGGAACCAGGGGCCTTCTTGCGGTGATTGGTGGCTTGCTCACCCTCTTTCTTAGCTTTACCACCCTTCACTTTCTACCATCGTTCGAGCCTTCATAGCTTCAGGCCATGGTTATCCCAGAGGGTATCGTCACGGCTAAGGAGCCCACAAGAATCCTGCTCCCGCCATGTCGACGACGAGCGTCCAATCTCAAGCATGCAGTAGGAAGCCTACAATGTTGCTGTCAATTTTCAGGAAAACACTCATCAACGCTTCCAAAGGCAATTGAATGAGGTTGAAGTTGAGGTCAATTGGAGCAAAACATGACGACAGACTAGGAGGTGGTAGAAGCAACAATAGGGTGGATCCCAGAAGTTGGTGCAACCCTAGCTCAAGAGACCAGGTATTGGA
>ML851443.1:18579-41302 GCA_009831015.1 Picea engelmannii
TTTCAATTCTTCCATGATCTCCCCTTTTAAACCCTCCATCATCTCTTGTAGTTCATCTTTTGTTACTGTCTTCTTTTGTAAATCATTTATGTCCCTACGCATTTCTTCACCTTCATCAAGAGTCCATGTAGGATTGTTTGGAGACTTATTTGGTGTAGAAGTTCCCTTTTTGGGTGGCATGTTGGCCAAGTATCACTTTTGAACCTTGATTTTGAGGTGGTTCTGCTAGACAATCTTTCTTCTGCTGTATCTTCAAATTTTTGGCCCTTCTAGGTATGGAAATTTATTTTTTGTAATTCTTTAATATTTATTCTCTGCAATTCCATAGGTCCGATCAAAATTGGACGTGCCAAGTGGAATTTATGGTAACTTCCCCACAACTTGCTGATTTTTGGCCTTTTCAGGAGATCTCACTTGTATAGCATGCCCCACATAAAATAATTGATATAAAATTCTGAAATTCGTACCAAAAATACTATAGACTATCCACTATCCAATGCAACTAGTCTCACTCAATTTGGATACTCTAGGAAGAAGTTATGATTGTTTTACCTGAAACACCTTCTTGAGACTAGTCAATAGGACTAGTCAGATACCCTATCTTCCACAGGGTGTATCTACAAATGTATGATGCCCCAGAAGCTTAAATTTTTACCACAAATACCTTACTAAGTTTTGTGAATATCCTTATGATTTCAGGGTCTGAAACGTTACAGAAAATGTTTTATAGCGAAAATTCCGCAATGACCCAGTTCAGGATGATTCATGAACCCTATCTTGCACAGGATGTATCTATGAAATTTTAAGGCCTCCGGAGCTGAAATTTTAACCCAACGTACCTTGATATGTCTACTAAATATCCTCCAAACCTTTCCTTCTGAAACATTTTAGAAAAAAAGTTAGAGCAAAAATTCCAAGGTGTCTCAGATGTAGCAGCGAAACCCCAAGACCTTGAGCTCTGATACCATATTTTAAGAACCAAATATCAATATAGCATAGAAAAACTTCAGAATAAGTACTCAACGCCTTGAAAAAGACATAAATTCAGATAATAAGCCTCTTAGAGGGGGCAACCTCCTTAGGCCTACATAAATGTACAATAACAAGATGATTCCAAATGAAAATGTCTCCTTGGTATATATAGGGGACTAGGAGGTATAATTACAACTAATGGACTAAAGCGGACATAAATAAAATAACATTACTAATGTAATATGCCCCAATTAATGGGTAATGAGCCATTATTTAGGGCTTAACAGATGCTCATGCTCTTCTTATGATTTAGAATATATAAGGATGTCATCCAAAAAGACAATGACAAACATGTCTAAATATTCTCAGAAAACACCATTCATTAAACACATGAAAACAACTGGTGCATTTGACAACCCAAAGGGCACCACTGTGAACTCATAATGACCATACCTTGTGCTAAAGGCGGTCTTGCTGATATCTTCCTCTTTAATTCTTACTTGATGGTATCCTGACCTGAGATCTATCTTTGAAAATATCTTTGCATCCTTCAATTGATCAAAGAGATCATCAATCCTTGGCAGAGGATACTTGTTCTTTACAGTCACTTTATTCAACTGTCTGAAATTAATGCACAATCTTAGTGTCCCATCTTCCTTCTTCACGGACAAGACTGGGGCACCCCAAGGTGACATACTTGGGAATATATACCCCTTCTTCAGAAGTTATTCAAGCTGCATTTGCAACTCCTTCATCTCTGGTGTACTCATTCTGTAAGGAGTCTTTGACACTGGAGCTGCTCCAGGCATTAAATTTATAGAGAAATCAATATCTCTCTTTGGGGGTAGTCCTGGTACCTCCTTGAACACATCTTCAAAATATTCCAGGACTGCATGATCTTCCAAATTTGGCACCTTATCTTTAGGTGTCTCTTCCATATGTGCTGCAAATATTTGACATCCTTTTCTGTAACATTTCTTTAGCTGCAATGCTGAAATTTCTCTGATGGTTACTATCCTGGGAATTCCCTGCACTTTCCTTAGGCTCCCTTCCTAATCCAAGCAAGTAAATGCCTTGTTATGATAGTCTAGGATAACATGATGCTGGTCCAACCAATCCATCCCAATTAGACAATCATAGGAACCTAAAGGCAAGATGTTCAAATCTGCCCTAGTGTTCAGTACATTCATGTCCATAAGACATGACTTAACCATCTCATTAACTTTTCTTTTGGCTCCAGTAGCCAGCTGCACCAACCAAGATTTTCCATTCTTGCTTCTTGGCAAATGCAAACTTTGCAACATCTTAGGATCTCTATAACTATGAATAGATCCTGAATCAATTAAAATAACAATGGTTTGGTTGTTTATCATACCTTACACTTCAATCATATGTGATTGATACTCTGCTTTCTTGTCTTCCAGGGCTACATAGATCCTTGGTACATTTCTGCCCATGTCCTCCACTATTTCAGCTTGCTGTACATTGTGAACAATCCTCACTTTTTCATCTCTATGAGGACAATCTATGAACATACGATCTCCTTTACAACCCCAACATTGAATAGGTGGCTTTATTGGCCTTTGACTGTCTCAATCGTTCCGGGTTCTCTAGAAGTTGGCTGTCCCTGAAGATTATTTCTGAAGAAGTGTGGCTTAGTCCCCTTCTTCCTCTGATCCATCTTGAATTTCTTTTAGTCTTCCCAAGTTTTTTGGAAAGTTGGCCTTGATTTTTTCTGATCATATAGGCATTTAGCTCGCCTTATGGTCTCCTCCAATGTATTGGGATCATCATACTATATTTTTTCACTGATAAATGATGGCAATCCACTCAAATACCTCTGAATCTTAACTGTCTCATCCTTGATGAAAGAGACATACTTCAGCAGTTCTAAAAACCTTCTCCCATATTCATCTATGGTCATACTCCCAATCTTGAGTTCAAATAACTCTTTCATTTTCATGTCATAGTGTCTCTTAGTCAAGTATTTCTTCTCAAAATTCTTCTTGAATTCCCTCCAAGTAACACTTTTCTCTTTAATGTGTTGCACCTGCACAAGATGATCCCACCACATGGATGCCTTTCCCTTGAGTTGATAGATGGAAATTATACCTTCTGCATGAGATGAATAATTATGCAATTGAAAATACTTTCTCATGCCTAGCAACCATGTCTCTGCATCTTCATCCTTCTTGTGCTCACCATCAAATGTAGGAGGTTTTATTTTACTCATTTATCCTCGTGGCTCATCCACCCTATACCCCTTATGTTCCCTGACAGGGGATGGACTTGAGATGTTGTGTGCTCTCTTATTGGAATGTCTCGGGGAGTGATGGTGATGTCTGCTAGCACTTTTGGCTCCTCTTTTCTCACCAGGAGACCTGTGACTTCTTGATTTGCTTGAGTCACTCTCCTTATCCAATTTATTTTCTATTCTGTTCAAGATCTACATTAGCTTCATGTTGAAGTCCTCTTGCTGCTCCTTGTCTCTCATAATCCTTTCATTATCATATTTATGGATTTGGATATCCTTCTTCAAATTTTTAATGGTCTCTACCATATTCATGTTTTCATCCCTTCCTTCTCCACGTCCATTGGAGTTTGTTCCTTCAATGCCCAAATGGACATCCATTCCTTTGATTTCATATTTCTGACTGTAATTTCCTTGTGCATCTTCCATTTCTATGGACTCTGTGATGATCATAATATGATCTAGTTGTTGTTTAACTCTGCAAAATGTGCACCCAACAAAACTTTGTCAGGCTAACTGTTTCAACAATCTCATGAAAATATGAACCATTCTGGTTCAATAAAATATCAGAAATATTTCTTCTGATTTCTTGAAAACTAGAATGACCAGATCAATTTTATGAGTGGATATTTAGATTCCACTATCTGAGACCTTTCCAATGCCTTCTTCCATGCTCAATTCCAAGTCTTGAGCAGAAAGTTATGGTTATTTGAAATTTGCCCATTAATTTTTCTGTTCATTTTTCAACTTGGCGCAACTCTATGCTGTAATTATGCATTTTTGCACCTGATCCATTGGATTTTTCGTAGGAGTTCAAGTGGGTTTCTTCATATACATATTCTTGACACTTTTTCCAAGTTTCACCTTTTTTTGGGTTCCAGACTACTAGTTACAACTTGCTGAAGTTCTAGGCCAATTCGTGTTTTTGGTCTGGAATGATACAGGTACCTTCTTTTCCCTATTAAACATTTTTAGCATGCCAAATTTAATTCAGCTCTTGGAATGTCTTTTATGGTTCAATATCTTTCCATTGACTGCTCCTGCGCCTCAATATGATTCCAGAACAAAAAGTTATGGCTCTTTGAAGTTAGTTGGGTCTTAAACTTTACCCTCCATTGTTTGTGCTGTAACTTTCTCATAAAAATTCCGTTTGATGAATAGTTTACACCATTAGAAATCTCTCTCCGATCTCTTTTATTTGAACTACATAGACAAAGTGAACCTTGGTACAATCTATTCTTGTGGTTTTTGAGTACCTAAAAATGCTCTTAAGGGCCTCAAAAACGCGTTGCAAAAAGATGATGTTCAAACAATATAAAATGTCGCAGAAAATCGTTGTTTTCCTGATGTTGTTCCCATCCAAACGAATTTGCGCACACAAAATTTCAACCTGTATGCCCATATTTAGCATGCACAACAACGCCACAAGATAAATCATGCTCCGCGAACCTATAACCACTGTACATCACTTCTTTGTCACGCCAATAACTGCGCACTACTTTTGTGTCACGCGCCAATATCCACAGCGCAAAGTTTTGGTTCTTGCACCATTACCTATTGCACGCAATTTTTGTATCACGCGTTGATATTCCACATACTCTACGCGCTGCACCATGTCAAATTTTATTACGCCCTCACCATGCAACAAAACTCTGCACGCACCATTATTTAAACTGTCGCGTGACAACTTATACTCATATTGTGCGCGCACCAATCAAACTCCTCTGCGCTCTACCAAAACTATGCACACCACGCATGCCATTATTATGTGTGTGCACACCTCAATACGTGTATGGACACCACACAATGCTAAATTTAGCACACGCACCTACACACCAACATTTTTTCGTGCGGTGCCAAAATTTAGTGTGCGTACCCACACACTAACATTTTTCTGCACGTCGCAAAAATTTAGTGCGCACACTAGCACACCAACATTTTTCCGCGTGGTGCCACAAATTTAGCGCGCGCACCCGCAAACTCACATTTTTCCACGCGACGCAAAAATTTAGTGCGCACACCAACACACCAACATTTTTCCGCACGGTGCCAAAATTTACATATCACAAGCTTTTTACTGCACATCTTGCACTTTTAGTGCGCCCACCTGCACACAATCATTTTATGCGCATCAATTCCTCATGAATTCCGCTGTAGAAATTGGGGCTTTTGCTTAACATTCCCCCAATTTCTACCATAGACGTTCTGCAACTATGAATTTTTTTCAATTTCACCCCGCTAACACCAACTCGATCTCTACAACAACAAATCGTTGTGGGTTGACATTTCTGGAACATATATTTTTTTTTTCCACCCTCAATTCAGGAATTGAGAATTTTAATTACAAAACTCGCTCCATCTGTCATGGCTTCACTGTAACTTCAAATTCGACCAATTCCAGGTTTGAATTTGCTAGAACATATATTAACACAAGAATATCTCACCACTTAGTCGAATTTCTCGATTTTCCCATGAATTTAACAACACAAATTAGGGATTTTTCCCAATTCCTCCCAATTCTTGTTACTTTTTACCATGGATGCTCTACAAATTGAAATTTGGCCACTTCAAAATCAATCCTCTGTGAAATTTCACTTCAAATCAACTTGCTCGGCCCATCCAGGCTCAGTGTTTAAAACTGAAGCTTTGATACCATATTGTAACGTCCCTGACCACCCATGCCAGGCCACGCTACATGAGAGAACACTTTTCATTCTCTCTGTGGAACATACTATAACATACCCAACATCCAACTGAGCTATGCCACATAAATTTTTCAAACTGCATGCGATTAAAATATATACACACATGACTCTTGTGGAAATTTATATATAAATGTAAACAAAAAAATACATTTCGTAAATACACGGATTCATACTGAAATAACAGTAAACATATACATGCAACATATACGGGAAGTACCCATAAATATACAAACAGTTGTAACCACACATAGGATAAACCCATAAAAACAAACACGTAAATAATAATGCAACATGTAAATTTATCCCACAACTGCCACTTATCTTGGTAATAATATCACCAACTACGTGCAGAACTTCCACGAACCTCCTAGCCTTAGACCACACTACTCATCATTCTTAGTAGTGGGTCACCCCCGAGCTGGGACTAAACTCCACCTAGGTAAAGGGATTACTAACCAGGCTAATGGTTCATAGACAACAGGAAAGACTCCATCATAGGTGCCAACTCAAACTAATAGCCTACAATCCCTCATTCCCCACATGCCTATCCCACCTAGGAAGTGTGCCCCTTCTCAGCTCAACAGTCCTTCGGCTACCCCACTTTCTTTCCGCGATTCAACAATAGGCCGGACAGGAAGTATCAGAGCCCTGTAGCTACAGTTTATAACATTTAGGAAATCAATTCCCTGACAATTTTCTCACCCAGAGAGAAATTTCTCACAGGCCTAACAACCCACCTCTTCAATATCCCATGGGTCTGACAACCCGCTTCTTCAGTCTAGCTCCCATGCTAACTAGATACACAAACATAATGGCTATGGTTACGGGTTCATGTACAATCATGAAGGTACGAAGGATAGCTCAATGGGTGTGTTAATGCTCATGGATGATTGAATGCATGTCTGAATGATGGGAGGAGTGATGAAAATAATGATGGGAAATGAACTAAGTCCCAACAATATGTATGCATGCCCCCAACTTGACACTTGTCATGTTGGGAGCTACTTTTGCCCACTTGTCCCCATCTTTAGAACTTAGGATAAAATAATTATCCATACTTTATACTTAAATAAATATTAAAATAATATTCCTTTTTGGCTTAAGCTCCCTAGCTTAGCCCTTTTTCTTAACTTTTAGCCCCCCCCCTTTCCTTAACTAATGGAGTTTAGTACCCCATACTCTTTTATCATGGTCGGTATGCACACAATGATTTATTTTATATTAATGATGAGACATATGCAAAAGTAGGTGCATTGGCCTTTAACATCTAGGCTCTCTAGCCTGATAATCACAAAAACGGCTCACCAGCCTATAAAACACAACATATACACAAAGGCTCTCTGGCCTCAAAATAACACACACTTAAGTTGTTGCACACGGTATCTTGGAATGTGCAACCTTCCTCATTTTACTGCACAGTACATGCGTGCACTATGCCATGAAAGGTGCATACAAAAATGATATCAGACAACTCACCATCTTAAGTACATTTTCATTTACATTAGAATTGGGTTCGACCTATGGATATTACATCTTGTCTCCTAAACTTTGCAGGATTTATTCCTCTGGTTAACATATGAGCTATTCCTAGTATGAGATCTCCTCTCAGTCGTTGATTTGTTTTCCAAATGGATGGTTGGATCTGCATCTCAGAATATAGTCAGAGAATTTGTACTGGTTGTTGATCGATTTCCAGATGGATGAAAACAATCTCCCCTCAGACTATTTGAAATTTATTCTTAGGTATTGATCATCATTGTGAAGGACGATCTAGATATTGTCTTATAGTTTGGTCTTCAGAGTAATTTTAAAAGAACAACTTAGAAATCTTTGAAGCTTCCACTCCGATGATCTTTCACCTTCCTCCTCGGACTTTGAACACTGTTAGCCTCTCCATCGTTGGTCTGTGTGGATCTAACGATCATGGATCACCATCCCAATCCCACTGCTATACGTGTATGCCACACCACTCACACGTGGATTCCACATGTCATCCTCTTACTTGGAAATACGACTGCCATGTGTTTCTTTCTCATTCATCCACGTCACCACCACATGTCACAATTTCATTATCTGATTCCATTTCTAGGCTCTGTCAGCTGCCACGTGTCACTATAGTGTCCTTCCATGTGTCTCTTCCTTGTTAGTTGATATATTCAATTCTGAATAGATATCCACCATTCATCGTTGTCCTTCTTTCATAGTTACTCCAACTACTTGACTCCGGTGGCCCTGCTCCGACAAAAAATGGGATACCTCTATGTGTTCTCTCCTTAACCCTTGACCAAGGTCACTCCGAATCCATCCTGTCCATTTGTCATATCTTCCTTCACCATTCTAGATCGTTGATTAAGCAAGTCAAAGTTGTTGGTTTGTGCAGAAACTGCCATGTGTCATTCTTAGATCCATCTACCTGGATTGTCTCGAATTCATCTCAACCATTCGTCATACTGTCTTTGTCGGAGCTCTTTCATCACTGCAACCTTTTTTACTTTCAAACACTTATACATGATGACATGTGTCTTCTCCAAATCTATCAGTATGGATCAATCCAAATTAATCTCTTCCCTTTATTGCTTTGCCTTTTTTAGAGTATTCTTCGTTTCTGTATCCTTTCGACTCTGAATATGATACTCCGAAGGATTTTCACTACTACCTCGGACTCCAACCTCAAACCTAATTCCGACCATCGATATTTTTCCTTCGCTCAATATGTACCATTGATTATATTTCTTCATTGGAGTGTTTTCTGCTAACACTTCCTTTCTCTTCCAAAGGCTTAACTCCAAAAGTATTTCACCAATGAATTAGACTCCAAACTCAGAATTGATTCTGGCCGTTGATCAAGAGAGATCTATATTCAAGATGTAATCTTGGTGGTCCATTTACTTATACTATGGAATAATTTCTACATGCGTCATCTTTGGTCCGACAAAATTAATGATCATGGTTAAATCCTCAACTTGATATGAAGGTTGTTGTTTTTTTTTTTTTGCAAAAGGTTTCTCTATTTCATACTAAACTTCATCCTGATCACGTGTCTTCAATTTAAGTCTTTTTATTCTCCTCTATTGATGCAGTCCATATGTTTTGTTGCGCTTCCTCCGTTTTTCTACAGGTTCGATCTCGAGACTTGCTATTCACACATGTTATATATTCACAACACATGGAGGCCTTCATTGTCTCCCCCTATAATTGACAGTAGTCAGTATTCCCTTGCTGTGATATCAATGACCCCCATGAATACCTTTGACATCAATAACAAGAAAATTTCCAACAGTTTCTTATGAAATGTTTTTCTTATTTTTCTCATGCATCAATTTAATGGGTAGTAAGAGAATTTGAATTATGAGATGTTATTTCCACTATTGTTTTATGTTTACATATGAATCCGGTAATTGCATTTCTATTATATGTTAATCTTGGTCTCACAAATTATTTATGAGGAAATAAACCTTGAGGGTAGCATTGCATGGCCAAACAAGGCATCCTAATAGTGCTACAATATGATAGCAGAGAAGTTTGGAGTTTCTCTAGAGTACCCCATCACCTCAATACTGGTAAAGAATGGGTTGGATACACCACACAAAATTTTGATAGAAAATATCTCTATAAAGTGAATATCTATTATAGTAATATAGGTTCATGTTTGATTTATAATTTGTGAGTAAAGTGAGTTGATGGTTCCATTTAGCACTAGTGTAGCCTAATAGTACTTTGTTTTGATGAGGAAAGGCTCACTTAGTAGAATAGGTGATGCTATATTGTTGTGTTTTTATTCATATCATTAGAGTTGTCATTTTGTGTTGTGTGCCCAAGTCTAAGGTTTAAGTGAAGATTTAACAATTTTCAGTTCATTGTTCTAATTAGGATTTGTTACAACTTAGACAATTTGATGAAAAATAATTGTTTTTTAATTTCTACAAGTACTATTTCATTTATGCAAGTGTAATTCATCTCTACAAGTGTGGTTCCATTTTACAAATTATGAGTCAATTTTGCAATCTAGCTCTAAAGTGTGACTTTTATTCCTAGACTAGTAGTGCATTTTACTTTTGTAAAAACAATATATAAACCAATAGTAAAGAGACTTGAATCCTACTCATACAATGCACAATGTGTTGCAAGTCTTCTGATATTTGGGTTGATAATTGAAATGATCAATTAATTTAACCACGCTTGCTATAATTAATAGGGTGATTAAAATTACTTTTAATAGGGTATGTAGACATAAGGGGTTATAAGGCTTAGGGATTTATATTGGTTAGTATTTAAAAGGATTATGGGGATCAGAATGGTTATATGGGATAAGTGTAAAGGTTGATATCCATTATTGGGTTTAAGGGTTAAATGCTAGTTAAGGTTTCTGAGTGATATGAGTTATATGGATCACAATTTATACTCATTATATGGGTCTATCATTAGGTGTTAAAGGGGTTAGGGTTAGGGGTTATATTGGTTAGGAGTTACAAGTATGTATTTATAAGCATTAAGGTGTAAAGTAATTAATGGTAAAGTGTTCTAGAGGTTAATCATTATAGGAGTCAGAATTTATAAGAGTTATAGTTGTTATGGTTTTGGGGTTAAAGAGGTTAATATATATAGTGGTTATGTGTTACAAGGGTTGTGGGTGCTAGAGGTTGTATGTGTTATATAATTATGGCTAGGGGTTTTATGGGTAATGTAGTATATGGTAATAAGGATAGGAGCATAAAAAAATAAGACTTAGTATTAAAGATTTGATTAACTAATTCCCCCCACTTTCACTAGTTCACCTCACCCATGTGGACTTGGTTATTTAAATATACACATTTTAAATAAAACTAGACTATTGAAATTTGACAATGCTTCAAACAAAACACATGATCCACAAAGAAAAAAGCCTTCTCCATTTTGATTCCTAATATATTAACAAAAGTGATTATATGTTAACCCCTAGACTACACAATATTCCATTTTTTTTGGTGATTAGTTTTATAATTCTTCCATTTCCTTTTGTAAAATTAGAAGGGAATTAGACCCTTTTGAGATCCCAAACCACAAGAGTACTCAATTTGAACCAATTCACTTTATTAATTTTTTCTATTACATCTCTAGCTCAGATTGATCTTGGACTTCATCCAATTCAATATCTGACTCATCAATATCGAAATTTTTATACAACCTTTCAAAATCATTGAAAAGATTGTTCATAACCACATTTGGGATATATATCACTAAAACATCATCAATATAATGATGATTATAAACCCGATGCATAGGATGTGAGCCAATGATTGGGTGGTCAAGTTCATGGAACTCTTGGTTTGACATGCCTTCCTCTTGGATCAAATCTAAAAACAAATGACCAACCTAATACAACTAGCGCCTATGGATAAAATACCTACTCACATTGACTTGGAAGGAAATGGGGATATATACGCGGCTCATACCTATTAGCAATAATCATGGTAAATCTGTTATCACGATCAATAAAAATTCTTCCATCATCTTATAGAAAAAAGATACACCACTTGACCTTAAAGAGAACCACATTGAAGGATTTCAAGTCTATATCCAGTCTATCTTCTATATAGAAATAATATCTCAAATTAAAAGTGATCAAATGTCTGTCACCCTTGTGGGAAATATTAATAACCTATAAAATTATAGTTATCCCACTGTCAAAAGTTTTCTTCTTATCATTCAACTATTTGGTGCGATACTTTTGACCATTACACTACATAGCTTTGTGGTGTTTCACCTACATACTCAACATGTTATAAATTCATTGTCATAAATTGATAAATATATGTATAAGATAATATGAGGGATATAAAAAACATAAACATGAGAATTAAAAACTAAAAATCAATGAGAAATGCTTACCTTTCTATCTTTTAAACCTAATACTATATAAATTTCCTTGTATGTCATATTTGCATCATTATCCACATAAGATATTCTAATCAACTCCACCATCCCACTCCATGTTAACTTGTTGAAAAATTATTTACATTGTTCTATCCATACCTTCATCAACAGTCAAGATTATTTGTAATGAATAAATGCACTGCATCCCAATCTTCACTACCTCGATGAAGAAAGACAAATGTATTTAGGTACTAAATAAGATTTAAAATATATGTAAAAATATAGTGATTACAATAAAGATAACACCTTTCATGTTTCTCCAACTACCTTTCCCCAACAACACCCACCCTTCAAATTTGTTGTTGTAATTGAAATCCCAAAGGAGAGGCACCTTAATATCACTCACTACTTGGGGTAAATAATCACAAAAATATACCGTGTACAGATATACCATATAAACTTCAATAATTGAGCCCTTTGGACATGATCTTTGTCTAAAAAAAGCCTTCAATGCCTTCAAGTGCCTCTCCAACAACCACATTGGCCTTGTGTGTATGGGTCCACATATTTCAATCTCGTTTTTTGGACAGTTGGTTTGGATAGTTGGATGTCATTGATGTCAACCCTTGGAGAAGTATGAAAGACCCGAAGATGTGTTCAATTCAACCCTTGGAGAAGTATGGAATCCCTAGATATGTGGACGAGATCGTTGGAAAATTGGTTGTCATTTTTAACGTAAAGATTGTCGGTAAGTTAATTAATGTCATCCCTAGAAGAAGTCCGAGAGATGAGTGTAATTGACGAAGTATACAAGAAACCCCAAAAGTGTGGTCGTGGAACCCAAATTTGTTTGAGGAATTTGAACATGAATGACAACGCAAATGCAAGTAACATACTCATGGATGGATAGTTCTTGTCATTCCATATCCAACTGTAGGTGGTACTCCACGTGGTTCCTCAAGTTTGAGGAGTTATGGCCTCATGAAGTTGGAATCCCTGAAGAATGGTTAAGAAGCCCTAAATAGTTACAAAGTCATTAATTAAGGGGAAAGTGGTTGTAACAAGAAAGTACATGTTAACCCTAAAATTAAGAAAAAGGGTAAAACTATTATGACCCTAAAATGAGGAAAAAGGGTAAAACAATTATGACCCTAAAATTAGGAAAAAAGGTAAAACAATTATGACGCTAAAATTAAGAAAAAGGGTAAAACAATTATTACACTAAAATTAGGAAAAAGGATAAAATAGTTAAAGGGTAAAACAATTGTAACAAGAAATTAATTAAGGGTAAAGTGGTTACAACGAGAAATTAATTAAGGGTAAAGTGTTTGAAAATACATTACACGTAAGAGTATAAATACACATCAAGAGTATCTCATTCTCATATACACAAGTTCATTGAATATATATCTAGTGAACACTTGATATATTGGTGAATATAAGGTAGTGAGGATGAGCTAACGTAAAGGAGATGCTTGTTCCCGGTTGCAACAAGGTATGATGATGCATCAATATTACTACATGATTAAAGCTTTGGCACATTGTATGGTACATGTTTAGTACATGTTTGAGATACATATCTTGTGATGATATGCTTGTGATCTTGGTACATGCTTGGTAGAGGCATGTTTTGGTGATGTTTGAGCATATGGTTGAGAGGTGTTCTTGGTGATTGAGGATCTGGTTTTGTATTAGTGATAGTGACATGTTGGTAACAATGACATGTTGGTGATAGTGATAGGTTGGATACAGTGACAGGTTGACATGTTACAAGTTAATGTGACAGTGGTAGTGATAGTGACATTGGTAGTGATTGTGGTAGTGACAGTTTGGTCTACACTTATATTTCAGGGCGATAGGATGGGACAAGGAAATGGGGTTGTAGCCTCCTTTCGATTGGTGCTGGAGAATTAGGGTGTTGGATCTTCCTTCAGGTTGGAGCTTGAAAATCAGGGGGTTGTAACCTCCTTCTAATTGGAGCTAGAAAATTCAGGGATTTGTAGCTTCCTTTAGGTAGGAGCCTATAAATAGGGGGTTGGAGCCTCCTTCCAATTGTAGCTAGAGAATTGGGAATTTGGTTATGCCAATGAATGTATTATTGACAATATATAATAAATCATTCCACCTTTTTCTCCCATTTGGGTTTCCATGTAAACTCTGGTGTAATGTGTATTTGATGTGATGTTGCTTATGATTATATACTCATGATATATTGAATGCAATCATAGATGATACATTGATGATAAACCACTGAATACTTTGATAAAGTTGGAGAATATTTGTTGTGGTTAAAAGTGGTAAAAGTGCTCATACTGATTCACCCCCCCTCTCAGTACTACACCAATTGGTATCAGAGTAGGTCCTTAAAGAAATAGTCTAACCATTGGAAGGAGATCATGTAATACTCTAATATTGGAGCACCGATGTTTGATGGTTAGAACTATGCCTTATGGAATAAAAGGATGAAAACCTTTTTATAGGCATAAGGATTTGATGTTTGTCATTCAGTAGTAGATGGATATACACCACCAACCACTACCCCAACTGAAAAATTTGGAAATAAACTTAGCGAAAAAAATTCAAAGGATAAAGGCAACATTCTTATAAGTCTGACTGATTCAGTATTTGTCAAGGTCATGCATTGCGACAATGAAAAGGATATTTGGGATAAAATTCATAAGATTTACGAAGGAGATGCCAAAGTCAAAGGAGCCACGCTGCAAACTTATAGAGGTAAATTTGAACAACTGAAAATGAAGGAAGATGAAGACATTGCGACTTACTTTCTGCGAGTTGAGGAAATAGTGAATTCCATGAAGGGATTAGGTGAAGAAATCAAAGATCCAATAATTTTTCAAAAAGTACTAAGGTCTCTTCCATTGAGATTTGATCCTAATATTTCATCCCTAGAAGAAAGAGAAAACCTAGCTACATTTAGCATGGGTGAGCTACATGAGATACTCATAACCTATGAAGTGGGGACCGAGCAAGATAATCAAAGGAAGGAAGAAACGTTCAAGGCATCCAAGAAGACAAAGAAGAATAAACAAAAGCCAAAGTCAAATCCAAGTTGCAGTTGTAGTGATGATTCAAATGAATATGAAGAGAGGAACCAACAAGTAAAAAGGTATGCTTCCATTAAAATGTTTCAATTGTGTTAAAATTGGTCATTTTTCTAATAAATTTTCCTATGCTAAGAAGTCAAAAAGTAATGAAGAAGAAGTTCCCAAGAAAGAAAATAAATATCAAAAGGGAAACAAGAAAGGAGATAATAGGAAAGCCTTCAATAAAAATCTCTACTCAAGAGAAGATAGTTCCTCATCTGATGAATATGATGACAACGACAGTGATTCCAAAAAGGTACTATTTATGGCTGGGGAAATTGAAAATATAACTACTAATAGTGACGAAGAAGAAGGTGAATTGGATATTGAGGAAGAATTGATTAGTGCTTTAACTGAGTTGAAGAAAGAAAGGAAGAAAAAAAAATCATTCAAAGAAGAAATCATGTCCTTGAAAACCCAACTTGAAGAAGGAAAGAGAATGAAAGGACTAATGCAGATCCATATGATAAAGAAATAAAAAACCATGAGAAGATTGAAGAAGAGGTCATGTCCTTGAGAGTTGAATTCAACAAGATTAGCAAGAAATTGAAAAGTTATCAAGTTTTAGGAGACATTCTCAGTAGTCAAAGGCCATGCAGTGACAAGTATGGACTAGGATATAATAAAATTCATTTTGAGAAAGGTCCAAGCTCCATGATGAAAGAAACAAAAAAAAAGAGTTATGCAGAAGTTCTCAAAGGAAGGAATCATGGTCAACACGTGTCATAGAGGAATGAATATAGAAGACCATCTACATTCAAATAACAAGGAAGCTTCAATCATTGTAAAGGTAACAACCAAAGAGAATATTGTGATCATCCAAGGTAGGAATTCAGAAAGACTACACCATAAAGAAGATCATTCACTCCCAAGTATCAAAATTTCTTTTTGGGTCATTATTTTGCATGTACTAACTTTGGACATAAAGCTGTAAATTGCAGAGCATATGGAAGAAATGTTCAAGCAAGAGATGATTATGTGGCTCTCTCCAATATTGAATGTTACAAATGCCACAATTATGGTCACGTAGCTCGAAATTGTAGAAGCATTGACGTAGACCTATCGGCCCTCGAGCCGAGATCCGCTCACATGATCATTCTTTAACCCCTTCGAGCCGGATCGACTCTTTCGGATTCCCTGCTAGAATCTGCAATTTATCAATCCACAGGTCCTTCAGAAATATCCTCTGTGCGAATAGCACTAGGCATGAGCTCCTTTCTCCCCAAGCGACCACAGCGCTATGACCGAGGGCCTAACCCAAGGTCCTTTTCACAACTCGCAATCTCGCGAGTTCGTGAGTCGAGGCTCCCGACTCTTCCTTCTCAAATCCGTGATACCCGAGACCACGAAATGGTTATGGCTCCTTCTCTGTCAGCACCCCCTGTGTGTGACCACCGGCTAGGCTTAAATTCCAATGCCTCTCGCAACTCACCACTTCGCGAGTTTTGATGTCGAGTTCTCGTGCTCTAACCTCGCGAATTCCTGAGACGCGAGAAGTCAACGGAGTATTGACTCCTTCCTCCAGGCGATGCATGTTCACCTGATAATCATGCGAGCCCCACCTTATGGTTCTGCCATGTGTTTCCTCCGTGCCTCAGCTCTCGGCACTTCGTGACTTCTGTAGTCGAAACCAACTCCTTTCGACCTCCGAAACCCTGAATGCGTGAAATACGATGGGGTTCCTGATCCAACGATCCTCCTATGACCTGGATCCGATAGCTATCCTCGCTCCTCGCGATTTCGTGACTTCGTGACTTGGAGCACCCAACTCTTGGGCTCTCACCCTGCGAACCTCCGAGTTCGCGAGATCCCTAGATCTCTGCCACCTATCCTCTTCCGATGGACGCCTGCAATTTTCTCGCGACTTCACCACTCACGAAGTCGAAGGATTTCCTTCTCTGAACCTCGATGTATGAATCCCCAATGGAGAGGATCTCGCGACACGTGTCCTCCTTCCAGTGAACAACTCAGATTCTTTCACAGTTTCGCGAATTTGGGACTCTCGGGACAAAAGTCTCGACCTCTTATCCTCCGATATGCCAAAATGGTGAAATTTTGACACATCGTCAATGCGGGTCCCACGATGGAACTTCCCGCCTTTTTGGAGTTCTCAGACTTCGCGAATCTTGATGCTAAGACTTCAGCTCTTCAACCCACGAAACCCTGAAATACCGAGCTCCGATGTGCTTCACCAATAACCTCGCGAATCTTGAGGCAAGGCTTTCAGTTCTCCAACTCCCAAAACCCCGAAATGAGATTTCGTGAGTGATCCAATGGCCCCTGTTGGTTCAAATCCTACGGCCCATTTTCTTCTGAGCTTGCACTTAGAAAAACACTCCCTGTAACCTTCTTTCTCCTCTGCAAGATCTGACGGCTTCCGGGACTTCGCGAATCCTCCAAGGAGAATTCTGACTGTCCAATGCCTCCTTAACAACTCCTGCGAAATGAATAAGTACGCCTTCAAGAAACCTATCCACCAGCAAACAATGTCACTGTGCCTCCTTCCAACACTTCAAGAAACTATCCCTCTTGAGCTTTTCTTTGGCTGCTTCGAAGATCCTATCCCTCCTAAACTTGATTGAAAAATCCTCAAGTCCTTTGGGGAAAATTCCTGCGCGCACTCCTTGCGGAAATTCTTCAAATACTTCCAAGTATTTGAACCTCTTCAACTCTACGCACTCCCTGTGATAGCAGTCTTTTCAACAACTCCCTCAGGTTGCAAACTCTGAGACTCTTCTCAGCCAGCGCACACTTTGCACGGCTCATGTGATTAACTTGCACTTCTGCGAGAATGAGAACAATGCTATCCCTCCTAAGCTTTTAGAGACAAAATCTGACTTCTGTCAACGCACACCTTGCGGACAATTTCACTGCACTCCTTGCAGGAAAACTCTTGCTCAGACAGAGAAACAATTGAAACTCATTCTTTACTCTCCCTCTCTTCATATTTCAGACATTAAATATGAAATCAAACATTCATGCATCAAAGCAAATTCATAACAGAGAGTAAACAAGCACATATCAATCAACATGTATAAACACATAAAGCAATTGAACACCATGAGTCTGAACTAAAGATCTTTGTATTAATCCAAAACTTCTGTACATGGGGTTCTTCTACACATCTCTCTGCGTCTTCTTCTCTATGATCTCTCGATTGATAATGCTGCTAATGTTACAATGATACAAGTGAGGGTGTCTATATCCATTTTCCCTCCAGCTCCTAAAACTGTCTAATCTGGGAATTCAAGTCTACCTACTTACATTTACTAGCATAAATGCCTCTTAGTCCTTCAGACGAGAGAGGGATGCTCAAGGTCTGATTACAATCAAGAAGTACGCCCTTTCTTAATTGTCTCATTTAAGTTTGGCGTATCCACTTCAAAACATTTCAAACAATTCATCATGTGCCAAAATGCGTCGGCATTTGTCCGCACGCTCGCTTGTTGTTGGCGATGCTCCTGCATCAAGCATGCTAGAGCCTCTCATGAAGGAAAATAATGATGTCAAATATAGGAAATATTGGAGAAGAAATTAAAAACAATAAGAGTAGATGAATGAAAACTAGGTCCTAAAGATCATACTCACAATATTTGTAGCAACACACGATCATGATGAAACTATAGGTAAAGAGAAAGATTTTAGAATCCAGGAAGAGGAAGAAGATGAAAAGGATGTCATAATTCAGGAAGAGGATGAAAAGGAAGATGTTAAAATGGAAGAAGATGACAGATCCAAATTCAAAGAGGAAGATTACTCCGCATCAGAGCGAGTATTTTTCTGAGCCATCTGGCTTGGATAATCCCAATAATATGAAAATTAAACACAGGGAGTCTAATTAGAAACTGCGACAGATCAGAGAACTATCTTTAGAGTAGTCATAAGTGTTTGCATATTATGGGAAATCATATTCAGATTAGTTTGATGGAATAAGTGAAAAATAACTTGTGACATATTGATTTTTTGAAGAGCATATTTCAGAACACATTCCATGCAGGTATCAACTAGCAGTTACAAAGAATATCATTGACACATGTTACATGTAGAGATTCATAGAAGACTCCAGGAAGATATATATTCATTATAGATTTTAGGATGTGTTAGAGAATATAAATGGAAATATGTGATTCAATTGAGAAGTAGGAATATATAATGATCAATTGCAACAAATTTGGAGAAGTCTTCAGAATAATATAGTGATAGATGGGTCAACATTGTGGACAGTTGAGTGGAAGAGTCATCGAAAGTTTGTGAAAAATGGATAGAGATGGATTCCTAAGACACTTGGAAGGTATAGAAGACATGATTCAGATAAGATTCATAACAGTAGATTTATAGTTGCAATCAATTGGTCACAAAAAAACGAGTAGTCAAAGGAACATTAGAACAGGGAAAGAGAAACCGTCAGCAAAAACTATATTGTTAGAAGGAAATTGCTGAGTAGTATGGTCATTGATGTCGAAGTAGTATAGAAGAAATGGTCAGTCACCTGAAGCTCAATGAATAAAATACAAGTGATGAAGACTTGAAGCTAAGTAACTTTGAATTATATATATATATATATATATATATATATATCAGTGAATTACAAGAGGAAGCACCAATGAACAAGAAGCTCTGGAAGAGAGGAAAATAATAAGACCCACATTGATATACACAACATATTGCAAAGACATCAAGGGAATATAAATTGTTATAGAGAAATATCAGAAGCATGAAGATAGGGGGATCAGAAAAAAAGGGATACCCTTTGTCTTTGATGTCAAAGGGAGAATGATAAGAGAAATTACATGGAGACAGAGGGAGCAATGGTCACATGGGGAGCATGAACATGAGTATGCATATGAGCATGAGTGTTTCCATCAATGCATTCCATTAGTGTTTCCATCAATGACAAAGCGGGGAATTTTTGGATAGTTTATTTGGACAGTTGGATGTCATTGATGTCAACCCTTGGATATTGATGTCAACCCTTGGATAAGTCCATAATATCTAGATATTTTATCAAGTCAACCCTTGGAGACGTATGGAATCCCTAGATATTTGGACGCGATCGTTGGACAGATGGTTGTCATTTGTATGGTCTATATTGTCGGTAAGTTGATTAATTTCATCCCTTGAATAAGTCCTAGAGATATGTGTAATTTATGAAGTCTACAAGAATATCTAAATGTGTGTTTGTGGAATCTGAAGTTGTTTAAGGAATCTGAACATGAAGGAAAGCGTAAATGCAGGTAACATACTGTAAGAAACCCAAACCATAAGTGTCCTTTTAAGGGATGAGGAGTTAGAAAGTTTTTATTTTATCAACTATCTCAATCCCCTATTTTATAGCTTCATCCTCTTCTGCTCATCGAGATATTTCCAACGATGGAAATTTTGTTCAAAATTGAGCTCTAGATCGAAAGTTATGACCTTCCCAATGTTATTTGGTCTTCAACCTCTATGCCGCTGATGCGTGGATTCCATGTGACACCTCAGAATGATTTCCATATGACAAGACGATAATGTTGCACCCATGTGGCACCTGAAACTTCGACAACAGGGAGGCTTTAATCCACACAGGAATATCATTACTATCACTCATAATATTTTCCAGTATTCTCATCGCTCACCTCTGAGGAATACAATATCGAAGGATATTCCCTTTCGATACCATCCTTTCAGAGTTAGAACAACTTGAGAAATTTAACTCCTCTGAAATATAAGTATTGAGGAATATACTCCCCTCCTTGATGGAAGGTTGTAGACTTACGTCACAATCTCTCGATAGATGGTTGAGATTGATTCAAGGCCTAATATTCTTCCATTTGGTTAACCCCACTCACCTCGTCCATTGACGGGTAAGTGACACTTGAACCTCCAAACTCACTTTGACTGCCCTACTGGAGTGCCACGTCAACCATGATGTTAAGAGTACATTATTTTGATGAAGATAGATCTCATGGAAGATCGATGACTATTTTTCTTCCTCTCCATTCACCGACCTATGGTCAATATATTCCCTCTATAAGACTCATACTCCTAAGCCATCAGAGGATTAATCTGAATCCTTCAAATTCTTAGTCCAATAACGGTAAATTCTAGGAAAACTTGACTCGCGCTCAATCTAGTCACCTAACCAACTGTTGACACACGTCTTCACATTAACGCTCCCCATAAAATTTCACCCTTCCAACTTACCAGTGGGACTAGTAATGATCATGATTGGGATACATCCCTCCCATCTCAAATCTACGACTCACATAGGCACATTTTCATAATCCTTCCTTCAAAGTTATTCTCATAGCACATGAGATTTTCTTCCAAAAGAATCACTCCGACAGGTTTATTCGAGAGTCTCTCATTCATAGTATTTCCTACGATGTCCAAGGGATCTCTTCGACATGGAAACTTTGACCTCACACCAATCAACAATCATGATTTCTTCATATCAATGATTGTGGTTATTCGTTGATCAACACAGGGTTTAATGAATCATAACTATCCACTTTAAGGACTTAGCTATTTTTACAAGTTCTACAAGAATTTAGTTTCTAACTTTCAAAGACTCAATATGACTCTACAACCATTACAAAATATCAAACTTAAGGCTAAGGGATTGCATGATTTGCAGGATCTCCACACAGGGAACCTATAGAGTATTCGAGCAGGTAGCAATTTATATCCATTCATTTTCATGAGTTAACCAAGTAATAATACACATCACAATGTAGCTCATATCACAACATTCAAAATCATAGGTTAAGTATACAAACATTCTTTCATATTTAAACATTCATATGCACTATCATACAATTGTTCTATTCATGAGCATTCACATAAATCATTCATAGTCAATTTCACTACAGATGAACACTTATCTGATAAGGAAATAATCCAATCCAAATGACTGAGAGAGGACGCCTTTACTCCCAAACTTAGGACTTGTTGTAGAGTCACTTCCTAGAACACACCACCCCTATGCAAAGCCATGATACCACCAAGGAAATTGACTCGGCAGGGTTCCAAGTCTACGATAATCCTAGAAGGTTACTCTCCTTCTTCCTCTGACACAACATAAGTTTTCACCTCCCACCGAGATTTGGGTATCTACAGGTTTATCAGGTGGGTTCTCAACTAGATTTCCTTAACAAAAGAGAGTCCCTTCACTTCTTTACAATCCCTTGATGACCTCCCCTTACTAATGCCAATTTCTGTCCAGTAAGCACCAAACTACAACTCACTATTGCTCCAGTTTGAGAATCCGAGTCATCTCTGTTCAGGGTGATCATCAATAACTCGAACAAGCTTCCTATTTTCTTCTAGAAATCTATCATTTGCTTTCTTAATCAACATGTCCACGTTGTTGTGATCTATTTCTCATCTCTGAGCATTTTTCTTCTTAGTCTTCTATTGCATTTTTCAGAATCTGGATGCCATCTCTATTTTTGCCGGGTCTCTCTTCTTCCGCGTGTCTTTGTTTTTCCATATGCTATCATCTTGCGCACGTTGTTTTTTTCCTTCCCCGGTCTTCTTCTCCATCCCCTTGGGATCTCTGTAACGTCCTGTAGATGTAACCTACAGTCCTCCCTTCATAATCTGAAGGGAAATTTTTTTTTTGGTACATCCCTTGCCATTTATTCAATTGGCCATTCTTTGTATGTATGGGCCAATTACCACAATCATTACTACTCAACCACCTCTATGACCTTCCCTTTAATGATCACATTGTCTCTTCCATCAGTATGGTGTGTTAGTGGGTCAATTCATCATGTTTGTAATTATAGATTAGCTTGCTATGCAAGCTTCCTATTTTCTTCATTGATGCATCTCATCTCCATTTCACTCAACCATAC
>ML851444.1:26683-42753 GCA_009831015.1 Picea engelmannii
CTCTTCAACATCTTAGAGTGTTTGGTTGTGATGCTTATGTACATGTTCCAAAGGAAAATAGGAGTAAGCTGGATAATAAAGCTAAAAAGTGTATCTTTATTGGTTATAAATATGGTGTGAAAGGTTATAAGCTTTGGAACCCAAAAACCAAGAAAATTGTTTACAGTCGAGATGTTATTTTCAGAGAGGTAAAAGATGTGTCCAAAAAGGAATTCCCACCAATGCAAGACGAACCTAAGAAAATAGAGCTTGAGTTGGATGATGCAAAATCTGAATCATCTGAAGAAGAGGAAGCAGAGGAAGCAGAAGAAGAAGAAGAAGAACCTCATACCCCAATATTGAGGAGATCAGTGAGAGATAGAAGGAAACCAGAAAGGTATAGTCCACCTGATTTTCGTTCCAATTTTTATTTATCTATTACTGATGATGATCCCAGAACTGTCAGGGAAGCAGTGAATTCAGAGGATAGTAAACTGTGGAAGAAGGCCATGGTTGAAGAAATGGATGGCTTGGATAAGAATGAGGCATGGGATATAGTTGAGCTTCCAGCTGGAAGAAAATCAGTTGGTAGCAAATGGTTGTTCAATAATAAGTTTAACGCAAAAGGTAAAGTGGATAAATACAAAGCTCGGTTAGTAGAAAAATGTTATTCCCAGGTAGAGGGAGTTGACTTTGGTGAGATTTTTTCTCCTGTTGCTAAGTTAACTTCTATTAGATTTCTTTTATCTATTGCTGCTGCTTTTGATATTGAAGTGGAACAAATGGATGTGAAGACAACATTCCTACATGGAGATCTGGAAGAAGAAATCTACATGAAGCAGCCGAAAGGATTTGTAGTGAAGGGAAAGAAAGAGCTAGTCTGTAAGCTAAAGAAGTCACTATACGGTCTGAAGCAATCACCTAGGATGTTGTACCAAAAGTTTGACACATACATCCTTGGATTGGGATTTGTAAGAATCAGGGTTGATCACTGTGTATATTCCAAGCAGGTTGGTAATCACTTCATTTATGTCGTGTTGTATGTTGATGACATGTTGTTGGTAGGAAATAACATGGATGTTATCAAGGAGGTGAAATCGCAACTATCGTCCAAATTTGACATGAAGGATCTCGGTGCTGCTAACTTCATTCTGGGAATGGAGATTAAAAGAGATCGTGCAAACATGAAACTCTGGTTGAATCAAAGAAAATATGTTGAAACAATATTGCATAGGTTTAATATGCATGGAAGTAAACCGGTCAAGTTTCCTATTCCTATAGGTGTAAAGTTATATGCAGATCAGTGTCCTAAGACACATGAAGAAGAAGAGGACATGTCCCATGTTCCATATGCCAGTGCAGTTGGCAGTTTCATGTATGCAATGGTTTGTACTAGACCGGACATTGCACATGCAGTGGGATTTTTGAGAAGGTATATGTCAAAACCAGGGAAGGAGCATTGGACAACAGTAAAGAGGGTCTTCAGGTATCTTCGTGGCACCACCAGTTACGGATTGTGCTACCAAGGAAGACCGAGATTGGACAGAGTGGTGGACATACATGGCTTTGTTGATGCAGACTCGACTGGAGATTTGGATCGCAAAAGATATACAAGTGGGTATGTGTTTAACCTATTTGGAGGAGCAATCAGTTGGATGAGAAAAAGACAGGCTGTAGTGGCACTCTCAACTACAAAAGTTGAATACGTGACAGCCACTCATGCAAGCAAGGAAGAAGTATGGTTACAAATATTGTGTTCAGGTATTGGGTTGGTACAACAAGCAGTGAGATTAGATTGTGACAGTCAGAGTGCAATATTCCTGGCAAAGAACCCAGCTTATCATTCGAAGACAAAGCATATTGATGTTCAGTATCACTTTGTGAGAGACATGGTTGAGGAAAAGAAGGTGTTACTTGAAAAGGTTAACACTTTGAAGAATGTTGCAGATTCATTGACAAAGTCTGTGAGCACAGAAAATTTCTCTTGGTGTAGAGTAACAATGGGCATTGTTGCCCTTAATTGTTGACTATATAATCCCCTGGACCCCTGGATGCAAAGAAAACAACAAGTGCGTGAATGTTGGGTATGTGTTATATTCTTTGCATGTGTGTGTGTGTGGGTGCGTCAGATACGACAACTGCATCTGACAATCCCTTCACCTAGACCTCTTCTGTGTGCATCAGGCGCTTTCCTAGGGGGGTCCTAGGGGAGGGGGGGAAGGTATGCCCCCCGCTGGTTACACGCAGCGCCCCAAAATTTGTTTTTGGGCGGTTTTTTCTATTTTTAACGGATTTTGCTATTTTTAGCTGATTTGTAAATTAATCCCGGATTAAGGGATTAGGGTTTTGGTATCTACGGAATACCTAATTTTTTTTTATATATTGTATGGCGAATGGTGAAATTCAATATAATGAAAATAAAAAAGGTTTTCTCGGTTGAGGGTTTCCGGTAAAAATCTTTGTGTACTCTGTGTATGAGCCATTGATTAATTTGTGTATTGCTTAAGAATCTATATGCATTGCTTTACTTTGCAGGTTTAAAAATTACATATATATGTAATGTAATCAAAGTAACTTTATAAGAGACATACCCTAAGGAAACGTCAGTGTAAAGTAGGATCATAAATGTGGTAAACTCCATTTAACTGGGACAGAACCAGCTGAGAATATAAGTAGACCCGGAGGTGAGAAATTTCATGCGACAAAGCATCATGAAGCAACTCTATCATTGCAATATACTCGATGAAATTGTTTATTGCATCACCTAGACAGATACCTTCAGAAGATAGCAACTGGCCTTCAGGTGTGAAAATCACCCAAGCTGTGAAGGCAAGCCTCTGAGTGTGTCCTCTAGCATCATCCACAAAACCAACAAACACCTCTGATTCACTTGACATATACCACTGTGAAAAGGATGACATAAATAACGACAGATCCATAAAACAAAAAAGACAAAAAACTGTATAAGAACTATACATATGTACAAGAAGTCACCCAGGCGACCAACCTAAGAGTAATAATTCTTTAGGTAGAGCCCATTTCTAGGTTCCTCCAAGGAATTTCCCTCAAATTCAACCAGACGATAAGGGCCCTTGTTTAAGACCTCTTTCACAATGAAAGGTCTGAACCACATGGGTTTGAACTTGCCTCACCCAGGGGATCCTTGTATTGATCATAGACTAGGACAAGATCACCTTTAGAAAAAAATCCAAGGACGAACAAATCGATCATATTGATAATTGACTTATTTATTATGAGCCTCATTGGCCAAGGCTGCATCACGACATTGCTCATAGAGTTGCTTGATATATAATAGGTGTTCCTCCTGCAGTGAAGTGTTTGGAAGTAACTCTACTGCTAACTTTAAGGATAGGATCTGACACTCATTAGGAAAGACTGCTTCGAGCCCGTATATGAGTTGAAAAGGTGAGAAACCAATGGTAGTCTTTACAAATGTTTGGTATGCCCATAATGTTGAGTACAACATCAAATGCCAATCTGACTTGGCATAATTCATCATTCATTGGAGAATAGTCTCGAGGGGATTATTCACAGCTTCCACCTGACCATTCTCTTGTGGGTATTTGGGTGATGAATGTTCTTTACTCAACCCAAGCTTTGATGTGAACTTGAAAATTATTTTATTGTAGAAGTGACTGCCATGGTTAGTGACAATATCCTTCGAGATGTCAAAACTTGCTATTATCTAGTTAAAAATGAAGAGAGATGATGTTTATCCATCATTGTTTAATGTTGGCATATCCTCAACCCACTTTGTGAAGAATTATACCACTACGATGATACAACGATGCCCCTTGGCTGAAGCCGAGTGACATGTAGTAAAATCAATCACCCACTTAATGAAGGGACCAATGACAATGACGAAAAACATGGGAGCAGGATGTGCCCTCATATTCCGAGAGAAGATCTGACATAGGTGGCACTTCTTGACCGACTCAATGCAATATTTGATTAACATAGGCCAAAAGTAACCGGCTCATAGAATATTTTGGGTTGTTTCCAACCTAGACAAATGAACACCACATGCTCCAGTGTGGCATTCGTTAAGAACAAGTTCTGCTTCCTCATTTATAAGGCACTGATGAAGAATACAATATAATCCTAGATGATACAGAGTGTCATCGAGTATGAGATACCTTCATGCCTGATGGCGAATTCATCGATGCTTGTCGTGGGAATCAAAATCATGGAAATTCAAAGTATGGAGATAGACTAGTATATCTCCATGCCAGGGGTCCGGAGATGCGATTAGAAAAATATCTCCTTTAATAGGCGATTCTTCGAGCGTAACATCACTTGATTCGACTCGAAGTTACGAAATAAGTTTCGTAAAGACCAACGACTTTTTGGATTTCGTGGAAACAAAATCCAAGTCAAATTCCTCGAGGATTACAATCCATCTACTGATATTTCTGCCAATGGACCGTCATGTCAAACATATTGAAAGGGATTCACAACATCAATGATGGTGGTCTTGCGAAGCAGAATATAATGACGGAACCACTGGACAACATGCACTGCTGCCAACACAATTTTCTCAACATGGGAATAATTGAGTTACGACCTAACCAGGCCTTGACTCAAGTAATAAATAACATGCTCCTCGAGCAGATCATCCTCTTGAACCAAGACCATGCCGATGGTCAACTCTGCAGTGGCCAAGTACAACAAGAAATATATTTTATAATCTAGAGGCCAGAGAAGAGGGGAAGACGAAAGGGTGCGTTTCAATGCTTTGAAAGTGCACTTAGCGGCTTCATCCCAACATAAAGGGGCTCCCTTTTTCAATAAACATGAACCCTTTAGTGATCTCGACGTAGTTTGTGACAAAACGCCAAAGAAATTTCACTTTCCCCTGTAAGATCTAAAGCTGCGCTATTGTCTAGAGGGGAGGAAACTGAACTATCGCCTCAAACTTAAGAGGGTCGACCATGATCCCTGTTGTCGAAAATATGAAACCTAAGAGACAACCCGACTTCACGAAAAAATACACTTATTAGGATTTAAGTGAATCCGATAGTAGCGACATCGTTCAAATATTAGTCGGAGGTGTGTGGGATTATCATATCTCTAGCGAGAGTGTGATGCTAGATCATCAAGATAAGCCTCAACTATATGTCTAAGGTCATGGAAAGAAAAAGAAATGGCCTGCTGAAAAGTGGCTCCAACATTCTTTCGGCCAAAAGGCATCTTACGATAAGAAAATGTGCCCCAAAGAAAGATAAAAGTCGTTTTATGATGGTCTTCAGGTTTGATATGAATCTCATTATATCCTGAAAAACCATCCATGAATGAAAAGACCTCACAACCTGCACATTCATCAATAATATGATCGATGAATGGGGTGGGAAAATTATCCTTTGGACAAGCCTTGTTCAAGTCATGGAATTCCATGGACATGCGAATCGTACCCTATTTTTTGTTAGCCGAAACGATATTTGACAAACATTGCATCAACTGTACGGGGTAGATAAAACCTTATTTATTCAGTTTCTCTACTTAAACCTTAATTGTTGTCGCTTTCCAAGGATTTACCGGACGAAGCTTCTGTCGGGCTGACTTGGCATCAGGATAAGTCGTTATCTCATGTTCGACGATTCTTAGATCAATGCCTAGGATTTCCTCGTAAGACCAGGAAAAATGTCGCGAAATTCCTTAAATAAGTTTGTATAAATTCGAATTTCTTCGGGGGAGCAGTCCGCTCCGAAGAAAACATTCTCCATGACGCCAGGGGTTCTAGAGATATCTATAGGGATCGTTTCAGAGATACTTTCCATATTATCTTCGGCATAAACTGCATGCGTAGCCAGAGGATTAATAGGGCACGACCTATCTCCAGTCATAGTCAAAACAAATTCACCTACCTCTATTCTTCTTAACTCTAGGAGGAAGTATGAGCTATGATGGAGATCATCCCAGGGTCTATTTGGACTAGTCAATGCCTCAAGAATCACCTCATTTGAGGGCAAGACTAGGTCTAAATAATTTGTAGTGGAAAGGGAACCTTGAGCCCAAATAGGCTCAAGAACTCGATCTGACTCTTGTGTAGGAGTCAGATCGTGGTCGGTGGAATCTTGCTGGACAATGTTGTACGCAACTTCTACCAGGGACAAGGGCATGGCCATGCCATAATTCCCTGTCCCTTCAATCGAGGCCGATGGGGAAGGAGGATTCCATAGATCGTGAAAGTAATTCATTCAGAACAAGGACATTTGAAATATTTCATCCCTAGGCTAGTCAGGGGAAGCCGATATAAGCTTGACATCGCTGGAAGGAGGTGGGTAATAAAAAGTACCCATCAATGATGGACACAAACCAAACCCTACATTGACGGTGCTAGGCTAAGGGTTATCAATCATCGGGACCGTGGATGCCCCCGATGAAGGGTTAGGATGGGAGAAGGACAACTAGTCAATGGTCATGATTCATCCCTTGTGTGGAAACAATAAGACCCAAAAAAATATGGCAACCACGATATTTATTGCATAAGTCCAACTTCCTAACAAAAGGTTGTAGTCAAGAGGTGCATCGACCAGTTCGACTTTGACACACACTGTCTTCCCTCCTAACTGCACGGGGAAAGAATTAATGATTCCACGTGGTATGAATGAATGACCATCAAAAGCAGTAAGAAAAGTAGGCGACAAAGAAAAAATGGGGTGGTCAATGGCCTTCCAACACGCCAATGACATCACTCAATTCGAGGCACCCTCATCAACCACCGTAGAAAACATATTCCAAGTAAAATATTTCATGGTGTAAGCCACTACTATCTGAAACAAAATGTGGTAAGGGAGATGAGGTTTCAAGTAAGTTGGATCGAGAACAATCGCTCCCATATTACAAGTCTCTACAGATCCCAAGGTGGATAACAAAGTCTTTCTCTATGAAGGAAAGTTATGGAGGACCTCCAAAGAAGATATCGCACAAGGGTCTTGTGCGAAATATTCCACCATAGAGTATTTATGGGCAACCCTCACATTTAGATTATAAGAATCTTTCTTGAACGCCCCTCTCGGGATTTGTGTAATTGTTTCTCTCATTGTCTTCTCGATCTGGAGAGGAACTGGTAGGTTGGTGGATTCTTTACCCTTCTTGAAATATTCTGGTGTTTCATAATCGTGGGTCCTCATCTCTATATGATTGTTACCTTTTACGATATAAAAATTTGTGGTCGAGGTATTACCAGTAGATGCAGGGGGTCCCTGACTGCCCCCTTCCATGCTCAAAGATGTTGAGGCTTGAGCCATATTTTCCCCATGTGGAAATGGGTTTGTCAGCACAATAGGTTTTTAATCTGCCAATAGATTTTGGGCCTATGAAAGTCGAGGGCACATGTGAGTCAGATGGTCTTTCGTCCAAAGGTGACACATATACTTCGAATTTCTCTTCTCTGTGTTTCCCCTACCAACATTGTTATTAGCCTTCTTATCCCCTTTACCCTTCTTGTTTCATTTTTTTTTCTTTCCTTCAGGCTACTGGTTGGCATTTGGTTTCATTCAATTCACACTATGTACATTGGACTTTTGGGTAGGGGGAAAAGCTGAACCGAAGGTCTGGATGGCCGCTATTTGTTGTATCGAAAATTGTTGCAATTGATTTGACATTAGATCAATGGAATTTCCTTGTGTTGAACCAATTATACCATCGACATGTGGTCCATAATTTTGTCTGGCCTTGTCGAGGATGGATCGTGGCGCATATGGAAATATCTCATAGAGTAATCCAAACTCAGAGTAAATCAATTTGATTTGTTGCGCTCTCATTATCACCTCCTCCTTTGAAAACGCTCCTGAAGTTACAACATCCTTGGATAAAACCACTACCAAAGACTTCAGGAACCACTCTAGCAAGAAATCTTGTGGGACCTATACCTTAATCAAGCTCTTCCGACGCTGCCATTCTGATATGTGATCTGAGATATGATCGGACTTAGTATGCTCAAAGTTGGCTAGCAACTTGGTGCCGAAATAGTATCTCACGGGTAGTTGGAAATGGTTTAGGAAGAACATTTCCAAGTCACTAAAGTAAGAATACCTTGAGAGATCGAGCTCAATATACCATTTCACGACACCCCTGATAAGAGTGCATTGAAACAGGTGCAACTGTACAGAGTCCTCTCACAGCCAGTTTGACGAGCACCACAAGTGGAAAGTTGTCACATGATGACCTGAGTATTCACCACGCTTGCCTTCAAATTTCAGAATATCCAAGGGAAAGTTAGTCTCCATGGGGGGCCAATGAGGATCATGACAAATCGGGTCGTGAAGAAACCTTGACAAGTCTGGAAGACGTAGCATTCCTAGAAATAGTACTTTGGGTTGGGTACTATGTACAGGAAAAAGGGGATCTGGAGTTTGACTGGGACCAGGTTTCTGGGAAAAGTTGGGTTGCTAGCCAGGGTTCTGGTAGACACCGTGGCCTTGACCAACATACAGAAACTACGTTTGATGGGATATCATCGATTGATTCTCATAATTGGACGACGTGGACTGGACGGGGTTTTCTCACTGTGTCGTATTCCAAATATTTTGGAAGGGGATTCCCCAATTCGATCCGATGGGCATAGGTACTGAGCCTTTCCCAGGGTTCTATTAACCATGGAAGGGGTTTCCCCTGACCTATATCCCTTGCGAGGGAACTGATCCCTACCAAGGATTCCAAAGTCCTTGTGAGGAGAAAACTCCTGTACTTTCCCCCTGTGTAGAAATAGTACCCTCCACAAGATTTTGTTGTCCAAAAATAGTGTTTCCCTCAACCGAGACAACGGCCGAAGAAAAAATGTTATTACCAAACATTCTGAACAAAGAGAATGACATGGATCCCACCGACGTAGTGTAAGATGAAGGTCGTAAACTGCCTGATCCAAACAAGTTGTAGTTAGCATTCGGCCTGATGGGTTGCTGGAAAGTACCACCAAGCGAGGGGGATGAAGGAGGTATATGACCCCCACCATAAGGGATAACATTAAAAGGGACTGAAGTCCCCCTAGTATACCCTTTCACGGGAGCGTTTGAGCTCCTTACCCCCAGACCCATGGTACGTAGGGTGGAGTAGGTAAGGACAGAGTTCGAATCAAAGTCGGGCATCCCATATGAAAATGGAGGGCCCATCGCACTCTGCGTAAATGAAGTAGTGGTCACTGTCGATGAAGGTAGATGGGGTCGAGACCACTGTGGTCCAACCTGATGAAGGTGGGTTAGGAGGCAACATACCCCATGTGGTATTATTCGAAATGAGAGTATGAGGACTCCCAGACAAAGTAGAAACATTTTCTTCCATAGTTGCTTGTAAGATAATCTGAGGCTCGTAAGGTGTTACCCTCAGAGGGACAAGCTGTACCAAGATTGGCACCAAAAATTCATTGATCGGAGGGTTGGCTGGCCCGAGAGCTTCCTCTCCAAGGTTATAAATAGTAGGTTCCTCTGGATTCAAGTAATATCTTCTTAGAGCAGGCTCGGGCACAGTTTCCTGCAACCCGATCGAAATGACCCTTGTTGGTCAAGTCTTCTCCATAACGACGGAAGTGGTGGATCTTATGCAACTAGCGACAGGCCTTGAAGCCTTCACGACCGATGCAGATCTTGATCTTCCACTTTGTGAAAAGATCAATGACACAATAAGGATTTAACTAGCATTTAAAACAAATCACACACTAGAAAAAATGTTATAAGATAAACCAAACAAAACACTATCTAGTTGGAAGAACAATTATGCCATCCAACACAAGAGAAATTTACCGGTGCAAGTGAAAATCGAACACAGAAACACCCTCTAGGTATACTCTTCAAAGTGTGACCTGACGTCTTCCGTCGGTACCGCAGTATACCCCCAACTCACAAACAATCACCACGAGGGTACAGTTGATAGTCGAATGGACTGAAATGAGCAGGATAACACGTCTAAAACCTACCGACGGTATCAAAAGAAAGTGGTCCAGAAGACAAAAGAGGATCTCGAATGGATTCGAGGTCCATGAAGATCCATAGGAAAATGCGAGCGATAGTATTCCCATGAAAGTTCCTCAATATGTGTTCCCCACTATGTTTAGTCCAGCTTTGGAGGGGTTATCTCTGTTTTCTTTCCTCACACAACCTCGAGTTTAGCCCCTATGATAGAGGGGGGTCCCGAATAAATTTCACATCACTGGACTTTAACACTCCCTAACTCTGACTCCAATGTTTGTTTACTGGCCTTGAAGAGTTTCCTCTCCAACCTAATTCAAGGCACTAACCGTAAACTAGTTGGTTGACCATATAAACATTAAAATCTAACTAATTTTAGATTTAGCGTTCGTTTTAATGGCTTGTTTAACTCAAAGGATATGGAGATGAAACTAGTGATGTTTATGAGAGACGAAAAGATGATAAAAAGACAAAACTCCGAAAGCAAAATTAATTCTAGTCAAAAGTAAATATTTACAACTAACTCTTTGTACCCAACTTTTCTGTAGCTAACTTTTTCAAGATCTTTAAAAATAATACCTAAAACGAAATTTCACTTGACTACAACCTACTTAAATTTCAAGAAATCAGTAAAGAACTTAAAAAATGAACTCTTTTTCCCATCAAGTAAAATAACTAAATCCAACTACTTTACCAAACTAAGAATGATTTTTCTTTTTTTGAAAATGCTTCAAAGAGGAAAAAATTGAAATAAATATTTTTTTCTCTTTTTTCAAAGAAAATGAAAAGGGGAAAAATAAAAACCAAACAAGACTAGAACAAATCTTTGGCCCACTACAGATCGCAAGGAATCACTAAAGACACCAAAACAAACCGATCAAAAATTCAAAGACTCGCCTAAAACCCTTTCAGAAGTAAACACAAGAAACTTCAAAAAGATAAGTAAACCAAAATGTAACCCAAACTATCAATGTAAAAACAGAGACTCTGAATTATGTCAAGAAACCATGAGAAGTATAAACCTCAATCAAGAAAGAGGTTGGCTGCCTCTTTTTCAAAAACAATTTCTTGAACCATTTACGCTATTGGTGCTTCATCAACCTGCATATGTACGCGTGATGTTTACTACACAGGGTGCATATGTATGCGGGCTACCCAAAGTAGAGCGCGTACACCTATGTACTTCCTCAAAAAAGAACAAAAAAAAAACATACCTATAGGGTAGGAAGACCTAGTATGGCACTTGAAGGTGACCACAATCCCTTAAAAGACTAAAAAAACTCAAAAAAAACTCGAAAGGCAGAAAAACCAATAAGACACCCAAAAATCTCCTAAAATGCTAGAGGCTTCCCCCGTATGGTCGCTAGTACTACTAGGAGAAAACCCCCCTATGACTACACTAGGGTTCAAAATGTAGGTAGATCAATTAACCATCTAAAAGTCAACTACTTATGTAACTACCGCAAACATACCAAAACTCATATAAGAAAATCAAATATGAGAGGGATTGGGTAACTATACCTTTACTCTGATGATGATCACCTCGTGCTTGAAAGCTTTGTTGACTGCACACCTCCTCCCATGGCTGGCCTGCATTCAAACATGCACAAACAAAAAGTTACAAGCATGTTATTCATATACAAATTATGGTTAGATGTTAGAATGTCAAAACATAAACCATTAAAATTATTCAATACACCATGATTTGGGACAGTAAAAGTACTTCTTTTATTAATAACTCAATGATTATACCTTTACAACCGAAGCCAACTACTTCTCCACGAACCTGGTCCGGGCTCCTCTTCACCAAGCTCCAAGTGCACCTTTGTATGGCTTCTCCTCTACACCTTCTGATCTCTTCTTGGGAAGTGAATGGGTTCTGATGGAGGAAGAAGGGATAATTGGGAAATGTTGAGGCAATTCTCACAAAAGGGTTGCAATAACTTGGGCAAGGAGGGGATGTGAAACCGATCAAGTTTCATTGTTCTTATGTCTATATGTGGAATAATACCCCAACACCTCCTTTTATATGACAAAAGGATGGTTATTTATTTGGGTGATGGAGTATATGCGATGGATTAGTTAGGAAACTACCCAATAGCCCGTAATATCAACAAATTCCCTGCAACTTTTTTAGGTATATGTGTGTTGTAATGGTGCAACATGTGTATGTATGCAGGCTGTAGTGGTGCAACAAGCATATGTACTCAGGCAGTATTGGTGCATGGTGCTTACATCTTAAAAAAATTAGTTTTTTATAAGAGCAACTCTGTAGTGACTTGGCAAAAATATGCAAGTAAGAGGGCCAAAGACCATGTATGCATGTGTAGAGCAATTTAGGATGATAACAAATTGTCTTATAACCAAACTGTTTTTTTATTTTTATAATAGGCTTATAACCAAACTATGTTCTTATTTGCTGCTCCCAGACACGGGAAATATCAAATTTCAGTTCTTTGCCTCTGATTAATGGTAAGCTTATAGTGAAATCTAGTGTACGGATGCCATATGATCAATACTTGTGTGAAGAATCCATTGTTTTACTCTGTTTCGAAGAGATAAACACATTAAGCTAGAATCATTACAATGAATATGATCAGCTATGTATAATAGGTTTATAAGCAAACTGTGTTCTTATTCTCCTAAATAACATATAGTGAAGATGAATAAAAAAATCACCAACTAATAAACCCAAAAAGATTGAGAGATAAAAAAAAAACATCAACAAATAAATAGTGCAAAAACAACCGCTCAAACAAATCCTTAAAAAAAATCTCAAACATACAATACGTCGGCCCTTACAATACCTCATCCCTTAGAAAAATGTTGAAACGTAATACATTTATAATATTAAAGATGACGCTCGAAAGAACGGTAACAAATTTTTTTGGACTATCCTTTAATTTTTCTCATGGTTATAGAGTAATAATCTTGTCCTTTAATTTTGCTTGAATGGTTATAGATCATTTTCGATGGAGCTCAAACTGTAATAAACTTTTCCTTGATCATTTTTGATGTCGCTCGAACGGTGATAAGATTTTTCTTTATTTCCCATTTGATTACACATCCAACATTTATTGGTTTTTTAAGCCTTTTTAACCTATCTCCAACGTAAGTAATTAAAATAATTTTAAATTTTTTAATAATAAAATCTCAAAATTTTAAATATCTATTTATTTAATGATTTCAAGTATATCAAAAATTAGATTAATTTAATGGAACATTTAAAAAACATGAAAAATTTAAAACCATTCAAAAATAAATTTAAGTAATTTTCAATCCTATCAATACTAATTTAAAACAACCAAAAATACCCAAAACACACTATTATCAATCTCAAACTATCAGAAATCACAACTTTAACTAATTTTTATATCGAAAAAACCCATAGGGTGTTATGGTAATGGAAATTACCTAAATTTTCGGAAATCAATTTTTTTAATTTTCTTATAAATACACGGCTCAAACATTCCAATCGCTCTTGTAGAATTAACACTTGTGGCTCTTGCACACGATATCAACACATTTTTACTGGTTAATGCTCCTTATAAATTTATTAATTTAATAATTAAAAAAAAAAATAATATTCTTAATCGTACCTAATGTGGTGAATCCTAATCGAAGAACAACATTACACAGTAAACAAAACCAAACCATAAAATTTTGTAAACAACAAGCCAACCGATAAAACTGCAAAAAATATCAAATCCAGAGCAAAGTTAAAAAGTGAAAAGAAAACACTGCATAACAAACCAAACCCAACTGGACGTCTAGTATCTGGAATTTATTGATGATGTTCACACATCAAAAATCTATTCCAAAGGCCCGTGGAAAGTGGCCCATCGATAAATAAGTTTATTCATTTCTGAAACCAAAATTCATGGATTTGATGCACTAGTGCTTAAAGATATTCTTCGAAACACGACCAACGGTGGCACATTTATTTACCACATGATCTGTAACACATTAGTATGACGTGTTTTGTGTGCATATATTATTATGATATGTGATTGAACTTAGACTTATCAAGATCTCTCATTTAATTCTCAAATATCCATGCAGATGGGATGAACTAATGTCTGAAGTGATCCCTTCAGAGAATATTTTTTACCTGTTGGGCCTCCTAGGCTCTGTACTTCCTTCAACTACATGGCCCAATAGTATAGAGTATTTGATGGAACAAAATAATAGGATACAAAGCATCTGTAGCAAAGCCACATTGGTTGCTAAACAATATCTTCCTCATTACATGAAATAATCTCACTTGGAAAAACCATCTAGGTAACAAATGGTATCGATTCATAGAATTGAAGGCGACATACTTTCGAGATGCCATTCTAGCTCCCAGACAAAGGATTTTCTTGAGCTCCTCCAGACCTTTGACTTTGGCATAACATCTTTCATTAAATTAAATCCTCTAGTAGAAATCAAACATACAATACTTCATCCCTGAGAAAAGCCCTAAAACGCGGTCCATTTATAATGTTAAACATCACACTCAAACGATACTAGAGCTTTCTCACTATCCTTTAATTTGGCTTGAACGGTAATAGAAGTTTTTTGATGGCGCTACAATGTTAACATCTTTTTCTGATAGCACTCCAACAGTAATAAAGCCCTAAAACGTGGTCCATTTATAATGTTAAACATCACACTAGAATGGTATCAGACAATCCTTTAGTTTTTCTCTTGGACTATTCTTTAATTTTGCTTGAACGGTAATAAAGATTTTTTTTTTATGGCGCTCCAACGATAAGAGCTTTTTGGACAATCCTTTATGGCCCTCGAATGATATCTGAGCTTTTTGGACAATCCTTTAATTTTGCTTTTGGACTATTCTTTAATTTTGCGTGAATGGTAATAGAGGTTTTATTGATGGCGCTCCAACGGTAAAAAGCTTTTGTTTTTTAAGATTTTTTGAGGGCACTCCAACGGTAAGAGTGTTTTCAAATGGCGCTCAAACGGTAATAATCGTTTTTGCTTTAACCTTTCTTATGGCGCTCAAACGGTAATAAACGTTTTTGCTTTAACTTTTCTTATGGCGCTCGAATGGTAATAAAGTTTTTGTTTAAGTTTTTTGGTGGTGCTCCAACGATAATAACCCTTTTCTTCATTTTCAATTCTATGTTTTCTTGATTTGTCATTGGATGTGTTTATATTTCTGACATTAATTTTTTTAACGGTTATATCTTTATCATAAATAATTAAAAGAATTTTAAACTTTTAAATAATGATATTTCCAAATATTACTTTCAATTTTAAAAAGTTGGTTTTATAATAATAAATAATTTGTGTATCTAATAAGTGGTTTTGTAATGCTAATATTTTGGATTTAAAAGTGAAATTTAATAATAATAATAATATATTCTTAAGGTCATTGCCCCCAACTATTTGATTTGTAAAGTCTACATATGTATACATACCTTAACCCACTCTCAATTTAAACTTTTGATCTTGATTGGTGTGACAACTCTACTATAAAATAATATCATTTCCAATTTAATTTGAAATATTTTTGAATTAAAAAAAACAATTCTTATCTATATTTAAACTCTTTTGGTTAGCATAGCTTAAGCCTTTATGATACAATATTATACACCATCTTGTCTTTATTAAAAAATATTAGGAAGCAATATTTTCCATGAATTTGTTACTCAAAGAACATATTATAGTGGGAGGTCGAGCTAACTGGATATCATATTTTTTGAAGATAATTGTTTGTATATTGAATGTAGAACTTGTCAAGGTGTGTCATATTTGAAGAAACCTAAAGGTAGATGAACTCAAATTAATCAAAATAGATTTTTTTGTTGAAATAAGTTATTTTTCTAGATAAGGGGTGGGTCTAATCCAAGGTAAATGTGGGTGGTGACTCTCATCACTTGATAATAGTTTTGGAGATTGGAACACATGGTAGGAAACAATCCAGTGATTTTGAATTCAATCTAGCATGGAAATTGGATGAGGAATATATAAATATAATTAAATCAATCTAATAGGATGGTCCATAATGGATATTTGCATGAGTTAGCTTGTATTTAGTTCAAGAAAAAGTTAAAAAGGATGAAATAGTGGTTTGCAAATTGGACTCATCAATAGAAATTGAAATTAAGACATGGGAAAGAATTGGTGGATATTGAGAATAATTTGGAAGCTCATTTAGTC